>CATIWO010645779.1:0-27395 GCA_949673435.1 Macaranga tanarius
TATTATTACTATTATTATTTTATTAAGATATTAGTGTAGTATGTAATTATTAGGAAGACTTTAGGGAAGGGGCAGTGGGTAATTTTTAATTAGTTGGGTGTAATTGTGTATATGTGTGTGTGTGTCAGAGTGAAGGAAGTATAGAGAATTGGGGAAGAAGAAGAAGAGAGGTTTGGGGAGGATTTTGGTGGGATTTTGATCTTGCTCTAGCTAGCAATCTTGTGCCTTAGGAAGATTTGAGAGGTCTCATATGCATTGAAGTCCCATTTGGTAAGATTTAATTGTGTTTTTATTGGTTGCAGTTGAGTTGATTTTGATTATTCAATTCGGGTTCTGAAATACCCTATTTTTCAGTCCCTTTGTTTTTATCATATCTGGAGTTGTAGACCTCTAATTTGAGCATGGTTTAATTTTTTGAAAACTTAAGAGTTTCCTCTACAACTCTTGTGTTTTGAGGAAAACTTAATTCTGCTGTTTATGGTGATTGGCACAACCATACATTTTCTTGCTCAACCAGCCAACTCTGTTTTCCTGTTTTGCCCGATTTTATTTAAAAATCCATAATTACTTCCACACACATCCAAATTGAGTAATTCAAGTTGGAATTTGAAGTAAACTCAATGTCTAGCTTCAATAATATTTTCATAATTTTTGGACATGTGTGTAAATTATTTGGACATTTTAAATCTAGATCATGAAATGGCACTTAGTTGCATTTAGTTGAGTTTAAGTGTTGGAGTTTTGTTGGTAATATGATTTTGATGTATGAATGTTGTGTAGGCATTGATAAGGGTAAAAGTGGTGTAAATCAATAAGAGAGCTTCTATTTTGAAGGAGTGGAAGCACTTGTGTAAGTAATTATTATTATAATGCTATGTATATTAATTCTCTTGAATTAAATAATTATGTACTATGAATGATATATATATATATGATTTGTATATATATTGTGAGAATGATGAAGTGTGATAAAATGATTGATTTAATGTGATGGAAAAGTGAGGCATGTTTATTGAATTTGAATTATGCATGACTATGTGGATTGTTTGAATGATGATGATAATTGGTGAAGAATATGTGTGATAGTAAGGCTGAGATGGGCGTATAACCTTCACTATTTGTAAAATCTGGAACTGAGTCGGGCGGATACTTCCAGTAGTGGTCAAATGAGAAAAAGTTGAATTGTGGAATGGGTAAGCTGAGTCGGGCGTATAGCTACCCAATGAATGAAATATGAGAGAGTGAGGTTGTAAGAACTAGGACTGAGCCGGGCGGATAGTCCTAGTACGTGACCACTTGTGAGAAATCCGCATGTGAGGTGATTCCAGCCAGAAACCAAATTATGTAGTGTATATAAATGGTATATGAATGGTATATGATTGATATATGAATGGTATATAATTGGCATATAAATGGTATATGATTAGTTTATATTTGGCATATGTTTGGTATAAGTGTGGATGTTTTGGAAAAGGAACGCTTGCTATATTATATGCTTAATTAGTTCTTGAGAAGTGATATATGTATGATTATATCAGTAATTACTTATTAAGTCGCAAGCTCACCCCTTTTGCAACTATTTTTCAGGAAATAGTTAGTTCGAACTTGAAGCTTGCTTTGTTTGTAACTTCTGGAGGCTTGAGGTGTGCTTGGTGATATCAACTTCAATCTTCATTGTCATGCACCACATGCATTTGGTGATATTTTTGTGAACATTTTAAATATGTAATGCTTGAGTTTGAGAAGTTGATGTAGTGTGCATTTTGGTATTGAGAATTGTGAAGTTTGTGTATATGGTTGAGAATGCAAACATATGTATGTTATTTGAAAGAGTAAATTTATATTATATGTGTGAATTATTATTCAAGAGGCATGTTGTATTTATGCATTTCAAATAGGTGAAACTCTTTGGATGTTTATTTGGGATTGGTTCGAATAACTGTTCCAGCAGGCTACCTGATGTTGAATAATTATTTTGAGGATATCAGAGATTTATTTAGATAAAGTGATAGACATGAGTTTTGTTTCTTTATATGTTATCTAAAACCCTGTAAAATAGTTTTATAAAATAATATGCGTGTAATGAGAAATCATACTTGGAGTAGGACTGGTTCTGCTTGCTTTTTCTGTAGGTAGTCCAATTTTGCCCAATTAATATGAGGACTCTAGAGGCTGAATTAAACAAAACATAAAATATAAAAGTTGTTAATTTATGTATTAACTAGGTTTTTAGAAAAGGGTTTTACAATGGGGCTTGTATAATTTGAGAAATTCTAGACGAAACATGACCTGCTCACACTGTACTTGTGCATGACACATGTCTGAAATTTAAAAATTTCCCATTTATTTTGCAGACCTTGTATTGAGCTGCATTTTAGATAGTTATAACCTTATGTGTCTAGTTTATATATAAAAAAAGAATCTAGTAATTTGGAATTGTGTGGTGAGAGTTATTCACTCTCAAGTCTAGCAAGGTCAAGTTGTTATTATTTATTAAAAAAAATATGCAGAAATGTTATATAATTTGTTAATTGTTTCACTTTCTTGAATGTAAGTGATATATTTTTTTTAAGTAATGAATGTGCATAGCATCTACCTATATATATTCATGCTATTATGGATTACATGATTTGAGCATGTATATGGTTTGTTTGAGACCATGTGTTATGAGTCTCACAAATACAGCTAGGGGAACTGGCGCTCGCCAGTCACTGGCGTCCGCCAGTGGCTGGAGGCAGCCCTTCCCCTGCTCTGGCGGAACCTTCTCAAAACACAACCTGACAACAATGCACACTCACCAAATGCTTCAAGTAATGCTACTCATATATATATACTCAAACTTTCTCTGTCTCAAACTTACTGAAACACACCTAAATGCAAAGCACAACCATGCCACCCTGTAACAAGCCAAAAATAACTTTCAGGCATGGCTATGCACAAATGAAGCACGGCCATACACATTCCCAACGTAGATAACTCCTTATCTTGAGTCTTTAACTCATCCAATATTCAAGGATTGGTCCAATCTTCATTCCAATGTATCCTACAAAACAAAATTCAAAAGAAATTATCTAAAAATAACTAAATCCTAATAATTAAGACAAAATAATAAAACTAACTAAATTAACTAAAAACTAACTAATATTGTAACTACTAAGCCTAAGATGCAATAAAATAGAGTGCTTAAAATAAGTATTTTTCACACTCATCAAATACCCCAGCACTTGAGCTTTTGCTTGTCCTCAAGCAAAAACAAGAGAACAACCTATTTATACTAAGAACTAACATCATGAGTAGTTTTTAACTTGAGGAACCATCCTAATATCCAGTTAATACAAAGTTTAAAAACTGAAAATCAAAACAATAACTCATAATCAAAAACATAATAATTACCAAGTGAAGAGTAAACTCCCTCGTTGAATTTATGAAACAATATGATTAACAACTAAGAAAAATGAAAGTAGGTATAAAACACTAATACTCAAATAGTTCTTTCATTAATAGCACTTAAAAGACATATAATTTATTCTTTATACTTTCCTATTGTAGTATCCCCCACCTTTCCATATTACTCAATGTGGATACCTCAGTAAAGTCCTTTGGATACTCATACCTTTTATAGAGCATTGGAATACATGTATGAGTGCGTTTTACACTCTATCTCGCTTAAGGAACTTATTTATTTACTTACTTATTTTAGATATAGTGCCAATGCATACATGAACTACATAAAAACATTTAAATTTCTATAAACATCTTTCTCAACTATCAAGCACACTATTTCAATCACTCAATGAAGGAGTAGGCATTAAGTTCATTAAAATTTAAAAATTCTTAATCACAAGTTATTCCTCTAACTTAACAATCCAAACTAAGCATTAAAAGGAGATTAACACACTTACTCAAGAAGAACACACCTAATGATACTAACTCTTAGCATAAATAGGCTCAAAAAAACTCAAGTGAATGGTCTTTTATTCATGCAACAATAAACTAAAATGCAAAACACAAAATTAAAAATAAAAATAGAAAAGTAAAAGGGAAAGAAAACTCCCCTAGTCAGATGCATTCGAAGATGAAGTCTCTAGAACTATGATTTCAATAGAAGGTTTCGTTGATGTCTTAGTTCCTTTACTTTGAGAGATCAATTGTTTCAGCTCCTTTACTTCGGCCATCAGATTTTCCATCCTTGCGTCTCTTAGGGTCTCATAAACTTCAAACTTGGTGGTCACATCCATTGTCATGTTTCCAAGCCTTTGATCAGTTCAATTCGCCACATCCTCTATTTTCTTTTTGACTCTCTCAATACTTTCTTCAAATCTCTTCCTTTTTGTTGCTCTATTCTTTTTCTTTGCTCTGGCTTTACTATCCTTTTTATTTACCTTTGCATTCTCGTGAGTTAATTGAGGTTTGACATCTTCTTCCTCCTCTTCACTGACATCATCAAAAGTTTCTACCACCTTTGGTAGAGGGACATCTCTATGTCTCAGGGCGGTTTAACATAGTTGATATCATCTTCTATTGTCTGCCTCCTCTAGCCTTCCCCAATTAGTGATAACCTCAGCTTTGACCAGAAAATCCTCATCAAAGATTTGACATTCCAATGGTGCAAAAAGGGTGAGCTTCCTTGGCACAAAGTGTATGGCCAGACCCGTGATAATGTGGCCTATAGACATTAGTGTTTTTCGTCCCTGCATAACACGCCATATAGAATAAAATATAATATATGCACTATTCACCCTACAGTTAGTAGCCATGCACCACATCAAGAATAGTTCATCAAGTATAACCTTTGTACTCTCATTCCTACCACAGATGGTATGTGCTATGAATTTGTACATTAACAAATATGAGTGACTATCAATTAGACCACTAACCATAGTATCTCCATGACTTATTCTATCCCCTTTAGTAATTTCAGCTCAAAACCCAATCATGTTAAATTCAAGAGGAGGGTGACAAATACCCCTTTCAAAGAAATAAAAAATTCCAGTCATAAGATTATAATCAAACTCATATTCTTTTCTAAAGAATTTACATGAAAAAATTCTTTGTTCTTCATCTTTGATTTTCAAAGTGGTGTAGAATTCAATGGTCAATTCAAGAAAAATATTATATTTCACTATTTTCAATTTAAAACAGCCTAGCCTTTTGCACAATACATTCATAAAATTATGCATTCCAATATCTTTTAAGAGTTGATCATCAAAGTATTTAGGCATGCATACATTTCTTTTGCTAAGGGAAGAGAATCTCTTATCTTCTTCATCTAAAAAAATAGGGAAGAAAGTATCATACTCCTCATTGAGATCAATTGGCTTAGGTCTTATCTCCATTGATGCCTTCCCTTTTACATTGGACCTTCGGCTATTACTAGACATGCTATTTGAATTCATTATGTAGCAAGAAAAAGAATTGCAGAGAATATGGATGCAGAGAGAAAAAGTGTAGAGAATGTAGAAGTTTTGAAAATTAAAAATAGTCCTATGCCTATAAATAAAAGAATAAAATTTCAAGTTTACAAGGACTAAACAACTTATCTCCTAATCTTTTATTAAAAAGATGAATTTTATTGAAAGATAACAACTACTATCTTACTTGAATTAAAAATCCTAAAGACATTAAAATAAACAAAATAAAAAAATTTAGTTTGAAAAATTTTATTTTTTCTCCCCCACACTTAAACCATGCAATGTCCTCAATGCATAAAACTAGAAAAAAATTTGAGTTGAGTGATCATCAGGTGGCACGACCGTGCCTGCTTTAGGCATTTTTATGACTGAACCAGGTGGCACGGCCATGCTTAAAAGTGGCACGGTTGTGCTCGAAAGTGGAACGGCCGTGCCTGGTTCTAAATTTTAAAACCTGAGACACATTAAATCATGCATGACTGTGCCATAAAATGACATGGTCGTACCTGATTTCAAAAGTTGGCACATTAAAATGAAAAATGATGCATCATAGAGCGTTATACCAACTACATTGCCTATATATTGCATAATTTAAATGAAAAGAAAAGGAATTAACATAGCCAAATCACATCACATAACATTAATCAACGAAAATGTAGAGTACAAATACTTTAAACCAAAACAAAGTACATGAACATTACACAAAACATAAACTATAAAGCAAACATAATACTAAAACAAATAGAAATAAGAAAGCAAACATAAAACACAATTATCCAATCATAACTTCTTGAATCTTCATTGATGTGGTCCTTGATCATGTGGAGGGAACGAAGGTGGAAAGAAATTTTGACTTTGAAAGTAGGCCATGAAATTTTGGTTGAGCATGTTGACATCGTGTTGAATGCCATGTAAGCTTGCATTCATTTCATGTGCCATCGAAGTAAGCTCTCCCATATTAAAGTCAATGACACCCACTTGAAGCTCTAAAGTATGAAGGCGACTCATCACTTGTTGCAAATCACTTTCTTCCTCTTCTTCCTCTTGTCTTGCTTGTTGATGTGGTTAATCCCCAATGAGTATGGGCACTCCATTGATTCCTATTTCAACTATTCCCATAGCCTCCATTATATGAAGATCAACGAGAGAAGGACCCGGTAGCTTATCGAAAGGCATATTATTAATATCAAAGCCTACATAATTTGTAATGCTAAGCACTAAGCCACCTATCTTAATTGCTCTCGCTCGTTTGGTTGCCACATCTTTGAATTTAGAGGCTAACACATGATATACATCCAATTTGAGATTGTTAATCATCCAGTATAAAATATTTAATTCCATAGTAGTGACTATGGATTCCCCCTCCTTCCTAGGAAATAAGGAGTGTGACATGACCTTATGGAGGTATCTCAAAGCATGGGAATGAATTTTTGACTCCTTGGCTGACCTAGGTTGATAGAAGACATGTCTTTGGCCAGTAATTTCACTCCAAAATTCATCTCTATCAAAATTGACATTGGCATCTTGATCTTTTGGGAAATAAAAAATATCATTGAGTTCAAAGAGACCAATGGTGTGATCTTGGTTGCCTATTCTAAAGCTTAGCATGGCCTCATTTTCATCAAATTAGAAAGATGACAGAAATTCACATGTAGGCACAATATATATGAGGTATTTCATCATCATAAAAGCTTCCCAACCTAACCTAAAGACATACATGTTCACATCATCTAATAAACCCGCTCTTTGAAGGGAGGACACACTCATATATTTATGGGGATAAATATTCTAGCCATCAATTTATTAAACTTGTTCCTTTGCTCCTCATGCCTGAATTGAATGTTAGGGGGGAAAGATCTTACTATTCTTTCTTCTTATTGATTTGGATTACTTGAGCTTCCTCCACATCTCCTTGTTCTTCTTTGTGCAAGTGTCTTTCTTCTTGGTTCCCTTTACATGGTGTTGTTCATAATTTTCAGATTTGAGAAGAAAGTAAAGAAGAAAATGTAGAAAGTATTGAGAGAAGGTAAAAGAGAAGAAGTTATGCTTGAGAACTTTGAGAGGAAGATGAAAATATGAGTTGAAAGTGTGTAGAGAAGAGAATGGAAGGTGGTTTATATAGAGAGGGTTATGGTATTGAAAACAGTGAATTATGAATTGGGAAGAGGAAAAGGTTGTTGGAATTGATTAAAGAACTTGGAAAGTGCAAAAGATTTTGGGAATTTGAAAAAGAATTTGGGAATTTGAAAAAAGATTCAAAGTTGAGAAACCTTAAGTCTAAGAAAATGAGAAAGGTTTTGAAACTTATAGGTAGTGGAAAATATGGGAGTTTGTGAATTGGGGTTTTGGCTAATTTAAAATTTGAAAAAAAAGTGCAATGATGTATATGACTACAGGTGGCACGGCCGTGCATGATAGTGGCACAGCAGTGCCTGGTTCTAGCTTTTGTTGACTATCCCAATTTCAAGTAGGCATGGCCATGCTCGAATGTGGCACGGCCGTGCCTAGTTCCAATGCATTTTCTACTTCTTTTTTCTAGACCATAACACATGGGTGCGCAACAAGTTACATTCACACAAAACACATTAAAAATACTTAACTTCATATGTAACAATTAAATTTCATTCCCACATCAAAAAATACTTACCTCTCATCCTTTAGCTTTCCTTTTCTTACAGTTCCCGAACATCCTTCAATGTTTCTTCTTTGAAAAATAAATTTAGATAACATGTGATTAGAAATTGTAAAACTAAAAACTAAAAGAATTAACATGAAAAATGAAAAATGAAACCTTAGTTGAGCCCCCAAGAAGCGCTCTTTTAGGTCAATGAACTTAGACCATCATGATCTTCAGAACGTTGAATCGGCTGGCGAGAATTCTCCCATATGCCTCCATGGTAGATTTTCAATCTTTGCCCATTGACTTTGAACTTTTCTCCTCTAGTATTGCAAACTTCCACAGCTCTATAGGGGTAAACATGGCTCACTATGAATGGTCCCGACCATCTACTCTTGAGCTTCCTGGAAACAATCTGAGTTTGGAGTTGAATAGCAATACTTAGTCTCCTTTTTGAAAAATCTTTATCTTGACCTTAGCATCGTGCCACTTCTTTGTACGTTCTTTATAAATTCTAGATTTTTCATATGCCATTTCTCTTAACTCCTCTAATTCACTTAGCTGCAAAAGTCTCTTTTCAAATGCTTTTTTGCAATCATAATTCAAAGCCTTGATTACCTAGTAAGCCTTATGCTCAATCTCTACAAGAAGATGATATGATTTTCTATAGACCAACCTATATGGAGACATTCTAATAGGTGTCTTATAAGCTGTTCGGTATGCCCATATAGCATCATCCAACTTCCTTGCCCATTCCTTTCTCGACTTGCTCACTGTTCTTTCAAGAATCCTCTTCAATTCTCTGTTGCTTACTTCTACTTGTCTACTGGTTTGGGGATGGTATGGAGTAGCTATCTTGTATTTAATCCCATAACGAGATAGCAATGCTTCTATATTTCTGTTATAGAAGTGTGTTCCTCCATCACTTATGATAGCTCGAGGCATCTCAAACCTAGCAAAGAGTTTTTGTAAAAATTTGTAAACTACTCTTGCATCATTCACCGTGCATGCTTGAGCTTCCACCCATTTAGATACATAATCCATATAAACAAGTATGTACTTATTTCCATCTGAGACAGGAAATAGCCCCATGAAATCTATGCTCCATACATCAAATATTTCTACCTCAAGAATTCCCGATTATAGCATTTCATCCTTCTTTGAAATGTTGCCACTCCTTTGACATGCATCACAACTGAGTATAAATTTTCTAGCATCATGAAAGAGTGTAGGCCAAAAGAATCCTGCTTCAAGAACCTTTACAGCAGTTCTTTGTGGACCAAAATGACCACCATTAATCATCCCATGACAATGTTGTAAAATTAAACCATTCTCTTCTTCTTCTACACATATTCTTATCATTCCATCATTGCATAGCTTCTAGAGATATGGCTTATCCCAAAAATAGTACTTAGAATTATAAATGAGCTTCTTCCTCTGTTGACTATTGAATTCTTCTAGGAGTTTCCCACTCGAGATGAAATTTGCTATGTCTGCGAACCATGAAGCATTTAGACTTTGGATTACTAATAACATCTCGTCTGGAAATAACTCTTGAATAGGTTCTTCCTCCTCATCTCCATCTTATTCCAGCTCTAATCTTAAGGGATGATCAGCTAATACATTCTCTGATCCTTTCTTGTCTTTAATTTCAATGTCGAACTCTTGTAAAAGTAGCACCCATCGTATGAGCCTTGGCTTTGAGTCTTTCTTGTTTAAGAGGTACTTCAATGTTGTATGATCTATATATATGATAACTTTGGAACCACGTAAGTAAGAGCGAAATTTATCAGAAGTAAAAATTACTACTAGCATCTCCTTCTCGATTGCGGCATAGTTGAGTTGTACATCATTCAAAGTTCGACTTGCATAATAGATGACATGAAGTTTATTCTCCTTCCTTTGGCCAAGTACAGCTCCAATTGCATGATCACTTGCATTGCACATCAATTCGAATAGAAGATTCTAATCTGGCGAGATAACTATGGGAGTTGTTATCAATGCTTCTTTCAACCTATCAAAAGCCAATTTACACTTATTAAAAAAGTTAAAAGGATAATCTTTCTTAAGTAGTTTATAAAGAAGTTTAGAGATTTTTAAAAAATTCTGGATAAACCGCCGATAGAATCCTGCATGGCCTAAGAAACTTTGAATTCCTTTGACGTTTGTCGGGTATTGAAGCTTTTTAATGGTCTCCACTTTTGCTTTGTCTACTTCAATACCTTGTACTAAAATTTTATTTCCAAGAATGATTCCTTCCTCCACCATAAAATGACACTTCTCTCAATTCAGTACTAAGTTTATCTCTTCACACCTTGTCAGAACTTGCTCCAAATTCTCCAAGCATCCTTTAAATGAGCTTCCATAGACTGAGAAGTCATCCATGAACACATCCATAATTTCTTCTACTAAATCTGAGAATATAGCCACCATACATCTTTGAAAGGTTGTCGGAGCATTACACAACCCAAATGGCATTCTTTTATAAGCAAATGTTCCATAGGGATATGTGAATATCATTTTCTCTTGATCTTCTAGAGTAATTGCTATCTGATTGTAGCCTGAATAACCATTTAAAAAATAGTAAAAGGTATGTCCTGCTATCCTCTCCAACATTTGATCAATAAATGGTAGTAGAAAGTGATCCTTCTTAGTAGCCAAGTTCAGCTTCCTGTAGTCAATACACACTCTCCATCAAGTTACTACTCTTGTAGAGATCTGCTTACCTTCTTCATTTTCCACCACAGTCATCCCTCCTTTCTTTGGTACATATTGGATAGGACTTACCCATGAACTGTCTGAGATTAGGTAAATAATCCTAGCATCTAGTATCTTGATCACCTCTTTCTTTACCACCTCTTGCATATTCGGATTTAGCCTCATTTGCCTTCCAATGGTTGGCTTGAATCCATCTTCTATTAGAATTTTGTGCATGCAATAAGATGGACTTATCCCTCTTATATCCGAAATCTACCAACCAATTGCTCTTATTTTCCTTTTTAGTATCCTTACAAGCAATTTTTCTTAGTTTTGGGTGAGCTTAGAAGATATAATCACAGGTAGAGTTTAGTTTTTTCTAAAAAAAGTGTACTTTAAATATTGAGGTAGAGGTTTCAACTCTACATTTGGTGGTTTTATGTTAATGGTGGTGTAGGTTCAGTATTCGGTAATTGAATTTGGGAAAAATGTGTTTGGTGTTTATAGTAATCTTCATCTTGGGAGTTTTGTACTTGCATACACTTCTCAAAATACTCTAATTTATCACAATTTGCCAACCTCCTTCGTTAGACTTCAATCACATATTCATCTAAAACATCAACTCTAAAGCACAAATCACTATTAGAAGAGTGTTTTATACCTTGATAGATGTTGAACTTACAACTTTCCTAACTTACTCTTAGAGTTAAAGTTCCATCATAAACGTTAATGATTGCCTTGGCAGTGTAGAGGAAAGGCATACCAAGAATCAATGGAACGTCTTCATCTTCCTCGAAGTCAAGGACAATAAAATCCACTGAAAAAATGAATTTTCCAGCCCTTATAAGCACATCTTCCATTATTCCTTCTAGTTCCTTTACTGTCCTATCTGCCAATTATAGATGAATGTTTGTTGGTCTTGCTTCTCTAAGTCCTAATTTTCTATAAATAGATATAGGCATAAGATTAATAGAAGCACCTGAATCACACAAAAAATTTTGAAATGATAAATTCCCAACATAACATAGAATAGTAAGACTCCCTGGTTGCTTCCTTTTCAAAGGAAGTTCATTTAAGATAATGGCATTATACTCCTTTGTAAGTGTGACTGTCTCGAACTCCTGTAACTTTTTCTTGTTGGAAATCAGCTCCTTCAAAAACTTTGCATATTTTGGCATTTGAGCTAGACATTCCACAAAAGGCATATTGATGTGGAGTATCTTAAATCTTTCCAAAAACTTTACAAATTGCTGATTATGCTCCTTTTTCTTCAACCTTTGCAGATATGGTACTGGATATTTACAAGGTTGAATTTGTGATTCTTTCGGCTTAGCTTTATTTTCCTCCTTCACTTCTGATTCTTCTAGTTTCTAAACCCTTTCATCATCCTGTTCTTTCTCTCCTTCATTCTTCTTTTCTTCGTACTCTATTGTTGCCTTAGGGGTTTGGATCTCCGTACCGCTTCTCAAAGTGATAGCCTTTACTTACTCTTTTGGATTCTTCTCTGTATTGCTTGGTAATGCACTTTGATTCCTTGTTACTAAGGAATTTGCTAGCTACCCTATTTGCACTTCTAGATTGTGAATAGAAGAAGAGTGATTTCAGATCATTTGTTCTATCCTCTTCTGAGCTTCACCTTGCTGGCTCATCTTTGATGACATTACATCCATGAATTTTTTCATCTTGCTCTCCATTGAACTTCCAGAGTATGAATCTTTATCTTGGTTAAACTGAGGTTGAGGTTGTTGCATATTCTGACCTCCAAATCTTAGTGGTACTTATGGTCTCTACTGGTTATTTCCTTGATTGCCCCAAGAGAGATTTGGATTATTCCTCCAACTAGGATTGTAAGTGTTTTTATAGACTTGGTTTTAAGGTCCTTTGAAGTTGCCTATATAGTTGACTCCCTCTGTATTTATCCCTTACATCATTTGATATTCTATGGTAGGATGACCTCCTTAACATAGTTCATATGAGGAAGATAATATAGACACTACATTTACATTCACTTTGTCCATCTTTTTTATTAGAGCATCAAGCTTTGCATTCAACATGGTTAAACTATCCACTTCTATTGCTCCAGCCTTCTTTGTAATGGTCCTCTCATTAGACTACAAACTCTGTGTATTGGCCATTTCTTCAAATAGATCTGAGGCATCTTTGCGTGTTTTTGATATGTTAGTAACTCCAGCTGCTGCATCAATGTAACTCTAACCACATGATTGACTCCTTTGTAGAATGATTGCACCAAGTCCCATATAGGAATTAATTAAGGTGGACATTGCTTCTGAAGGTCTTTGAATCTTTCCCAGCACTCATAGAATGTTTCATCATCTTTTTGCAAGAAATAGTTAATCTCATTTCTGATCCTCAACACTTTTGTAGGTGGTAAGTATTTATTGAAAAAGGCAGTGTAAAGCTCTTGCCAAGTATTAATGGAGTTGGATGGCAAACTTGTAAACCATCTATTTGCTTTATCTATTAGGGAAAATGGAAAGAGGATCAAACGGATTGCATCATGTTGTACTCTATTCATCTTGAAGGTGGAACAGTACTCCAAGAATCTAGACATATGACTAAATGGATCCTCATGTGGTAGCCCATTGAATGGTGAGTTTTAGATCATCTGGATTATTGCCGGTTTGATTTCAAAGTTATTTGCTGCTACTACCGGCCTTACAATTGGTGTCTGATCACCTTGCACATTAGGACTCATAAAATCATGCATAGGTCTCTAACCATTCTGAGAATTTTGAAGAGCTTATTGCCTCGGTGGGTCATTTCTTACGTCATCTCCTAAGTCCATCTTGCTTGGTGATTGTCGAGATATGATCATTTGTTTCTTTTTCTCACAAACTGTCTTTTCTAACTCCAAATCAAGTGGTATCAACTCAAGTCCTTGTTTGCTTGCACTTCGTGTGATGTACATCAACCAACACAAATTCTTGCAATACTACAATTAAAAAAAATAAAATTAAAAATAACGTTTAAATTAAGCAACAAAATTTTCCTACAATATTAATTCCTTTGCCAATCCCCAGCAACGGCACAAAAAACTTGATGTGTGCTAATTCGCAAGCGTACAGAATCGATTCAAGTAGTAAATAAGATATCGTCCTTCAGAGATTGTGAATTAAGTACTAAAATAGTCACTGTGTTTGATTGTTTAGACAATGAAATTGAGTTTAGATTCTTTTAAAAATTAAAACCTAAAACAAACAAAAGTAAAATTTAAATTCAGACAAATATTAAAAACTAGGGTTCTTATTATCAATTAGACCATTTCAAAGGATTGATTAACTAACTAGGTTTATGCTATTCTAATTTATTTTGAAGGGATCTTAAAAACTATAGATCTTCCTCTCAGATAAACCTATGATTAAATCAGAATTAATCAATACTAAGTTTTCCGGCTCTTACCAACCTAATGTCTTTTAAAACCAATTTTAATGCCCAACCTTTAATCAATATTAATCCACTTAATTGTCTCTGAACTAATTAAGCAACTAATAGGTCATTGCTTGTTCCTATAGAACTTATCTCTCGATTAAGCCTATAGTGTCAATTTAATTCTAAGGTGATCAGTCCTAAAACGACATTAAGCACAACAACAACCAATGAATTAGATCTAGCAACCTAACATAATTACAATAAGCTCATGGTCAATTCAGAATAAGAACCCTAAAAAGAATTTAGCTACTCATGGTAAGAATAGAAGAAAACAAACAAGAAATAAAAATCATTCTGAACATAATAACAATTAATTAAAAGAGTGATAAAAGAAAAACTCCTTTCAAATGATGTCAGGAAGTCTTGCTCTTCTAACTTCAAGCCAAGTATCACCTCTACTATGATCTAAAATAGTGAAAATGTATTCTGAAATAACTAAAAATAAGAACAAGAGCAAGTTCCAGAAAAAGAATAAAAATAAAAACAAAAACCAAAACTAAAACAAAAACAAGAACAACCTTTTAATGACAAGTAAAGGGTTCCATTTATAGACCCAAAGACCTAGTGAGAAAGGTAATCTAACCCCTCTCAAACTCTATCTAATCAAAAACTAAAAGATAAGTTCCTTTCTATCTAAACTTCATCTGAAAATTATCATCTCGTTGGCTGCCACATCAGTCAGGTATGGGTGCGCAAGAAAATGGCATGGCTGCGTAAGAAACAAACTCTTGCTGATCCTTTAGTCATGCACAGCCGTGAACGATTTTAGCATGGCCGTGCCACCCTGTAACAAGCCAAAAATAACTTTCAGGCACGGCCATGCACAAATGAAGTACAGCCATGCACATCCCCAATATAGATAACTCCTTATATTGAGTCTTTAACTCATCCAATCTTCATCCCAATGCATCCTACAAAAAAAAATTCAAAAGAAATTATCTAAAAATAATTAAATCCTAATAATTAAGAAAAAATAATAAAACTAACTAAATTAACTAAAAACTAACTAATAATGCAACTACTAAGCTAAAAATGTAATAAAATAGAGTGATTAAAACAAGTGTTTTTCACACTCATCAACTGATTAACGATATTTTGAAAAAAATACCATATAAAGAAGTTAAATTATGATATATAGTAAAAAGGTCCCGATATTTCAAAATTAAATTGTGATATTTCACAAATAATAATAATAATAATAATAATAATAATAATATATTAAAGAGAAAATTACAAAAAAATGGCCAATTTGACCAGATCTCTTTCTTTTATAGTTCGACTATTTTTATTTTTTCAGAACTGATTTTTGCATTTTCAATTTTGGAATACCTTTATTTTATCTTTCAAAAATAACTATCTTCGGCGTTTTCTTGTTTTTCAAAAACTGAAGTTTCCTACTAGCACCATCACCACCACCACCGTCACTAACTTTGGATTGGTTTGATTTTGTAAGGATCTCTCCTTCTTCCAAGTCTATCTCTCTTTCCAAGTGGGATATCTTTCTATATTTTGCAGATTTGGCATCATATCGATCCGCATCATCTGAGGAGGTACTATGAATACGTCGATGTTGATGTTGAGATTGCCATCATTCATGGCTTCTTCTTCTTCTTCTACGTGCTCTCCCAGCTCTCTCCAACTTCGATTGGCCATAAATTGCAGGAAATGTAGAGGATTACCTGCTTTTGTTCTGGTATGACCTCAGGTAAGGAGGATTGATCGTCTTTGTGTGTCTCAAATTGGGAATGAATTCGAACGATGCCGTTTTAGAATTTCCTTAAGTGCTTAGTCCGCCGATGCTTTCACTGGTTGGTCTAATTCTGATGGTGGTGATGAGTCTGGTGAGACGTAAAAGAAGAATTGGCTTTAAGGTATGGGATAGAGAAAGAGAGTGAGTTGTTGTTGTTGCGATTAGTTTCTAGAAACTTCAGTTGAACATAGAATTAATTTTAATTTAATTTTTCAATTAAACATGATTATGGTCTGCTTGATATATTATTAATGGACTAATAACATTCGTATTACTGGTATTGATGATTCCACATCTGCATATGCCCGTGGAGAAGGACCTAATATTGTGGGGAAGAGGCTAGCAAGGCTTACCGAGTCGCTTAAGATGCCATTTGAATTTCATGCTGCTGCTATGCCAGATTGTGAGGTTCAAAGAAAGAATCTTAGTTTAAGGCCTGGGGAGGCTCTAGCAGTGAATTTTGCATTCATGCTTCACCACTTGCCTGATGAAAGTGTCAGCACTCAGAACCATCGGGACCAATTGCTGAGGCTGGTCAAGGGCCTGTCTCCAAAGGTAGTAACCCTCGTTGAGCAGGAATCTAACACAAATACTGCTACATTCTTCCCTCGGTTCCTAGAGACACTAAATTATTATATAGCAATGTTCGAATCGATTGCTGTAACTCTTCCAAGAGAGCACAAGGAGCGGATCAATGTTGAGCAGCATTGCCTAGCAAGGGATGTTGTTAACATAATAGCATGTGAGGGAACTGAGAGGGTGGAAAGACATGAACTTCTTGGGAAGTGGAGTTCAAGGTTCAGAATGGCAGGGTTTACACCATACCCTTTGAGCTCCTTGGTAAATTCCACTATCAAAACTCTTCTAGAGAATTATTGCAATAAATATAGACTTGAAGAGGGAGATGGGGCTCTATATCTTATTTGGATGGATAGAGATTTGGTGGCATCTTGTGCTTGGAAGTGAAGCCTTAGTATCTATTTACCTTGTTTTGGAATTTGGAGACCAGTTGAGGTAGAACCTTAAGTATTTCAGGTTTTTCATCTTTTTCTTCATCTTTTGCCCTTCGCTGGTCACAAGTATCAGGTGGAAGGTAATGTCCCGTGTCATGTAATTCTCTTATAATGTGAGAAGACAACCATTTGCTTTAAGGCCACTATTGCAGTGCCTACAACTTCTGCTTTGTTTGGTCTGGGAAGAACAAATTTTGGGTAAAATGATTCACATTCTTGGAGAATTTAATGTTGGGTTCTAAGTTGTCTTCCACTGGCAGTTCAAATTTCCTAATTAATGCAGGAATTTTTCTAATTGAATTGGTCTGAAGATAACCAAGCAAATAAATATATCATGTCGCTGGTACTAATTTGTAATGAATCTGCGAATTTTGTTTCTTTGACATGATGTGATTAATTCTTTATTGGTTTTAACTTCAAAAAGGTGAACATGTGATGCTTTGAAGATCCTCACTTTCAATTAGTCAAATGTAATCACCCCTTTATCAGTTACATCAGTACTAAGCCTTAAAATCACAACCAACCAACCCCAAAGAAAGCAACCTTCATAAATAATATTTTCACTGGAACAAATATATCCATATATCTGGGGCAGGATATCACGATACAAGCTTGAGATCCTCATTCTATTAAGTACATGGTGTAACCACAAAGTCACCCATACAAGAATAAGCAATCAGCGAGGAGGTCATGGAATAAAACGGTTAAAATGATCCTGTCAAAAATGAAATTGTTACATATTATAGACATCTCCAAGACCCTATACATCTGTAAGGATTATTTGATCAATTATAATTATTTACATAGCTTGATGTAGCTTCTCATCTACCAAATTAATCTATTTAAATTAGCTTTGGACAGGCTCTGCATTTGGTATGTGTTGCTCATTTGGAGTAATGCTCTCTGCATTTGTTGTTTCTTGTTGTTTCTGCATGTTGCATATTGTTTTTTTTTTTATTGCTTTTTTCATAATTTTTTATCCTAAATAACAAATTTTTTTTTTATTTTGATACTTACTATTATTTAGAATATAAAAATTAGGCTATTTAAACAAAAAATTACTCATAGTCTTCAATAATTATTTTTTTCATAATTATTAAGAATTTAGAAATTAAACTAATTAATATTGAGAAAAAAATATTGAGCAAAAAAAATATTGATAAAAAAATGTTGCTTTTTGTTTCTTATTGTTTCTTTTGTGTTGCATGTTTTTTCTTTTTATTTCTTTTTATTGCTTTTCTCATAATGTTTTATTCTAAATAACAATTTTTTTAAATTTTGATACTTACTATTATTTAGAATATAAAAATTAGGCTAATTAAACAGAAAATTATGTATAGTCTTCAATAATTATTTTTTTCATAATTATTTAGATTTCAGAAATTAAACTAATTAATATTGAGAAAAAATATTGAGCAGAAAAAATATTGATAAAAAAATATTATTTTTTGTTTCTTGTTGTTTCCTTTTGTTTCTTTTTGTTGCTTTTCTCATAATTTTTTATTCTAAATAATTTTTTTTTTAAATTTTGATACTTACTATTATTTAGAATATAAAAATTAGACTAATTAAATAAAAAATTACCCATAGTCTTTAATAATTATTTTTTCATAATTATTTAGAATTCAAAAATTAAACTAATTAATATTGAGAAAAAAATATTGATAAAAAAGAATAGTTTAGCTTTTTGTTTCTTGTTGTTTCTTTTTGTTACTTTTCTCATAATTTTTTTATTCTAAATAATAATTGTTCTAATTTTGATACTTACTATTATTTATAATATAAAAATTAGACTAATTAAATAAAAAATTACCCATAGTCTTTAATAATTAGTTTTTTATAATTATTTAGAATTCAGAAATTAAACTAATTAATATTGAGAAAAAAATATTGATAAAAAAGAAGAGTATTTTAGGTTTTATTTCTTGTTATTTCTTTTTGTTTCTTTTTATTACTTTTCTCGTAATTTTTTAATTCTAAATAATAATTATTTTAATTTTGATATTTACTATTATTTAGAATATAAAAATTAGGCTAATTAAACAAAAAATGACTCATAGTCTGCAATAATTATTTTTTTTATAATTATTTAGAATTCAGCAATTAAACTAATTAATAGTGAGAAAAAAATATTGAACAAAAAAAATATTGATAAAAAAGAAGAGTAGTTTAGCTTTTTGTTTCTTGTTTTTTTTTTTTTGTTTCTTGTTATTTCTTTTTGTTTCTTTTTTATTTCTTGTTGTTGCTTTTCTCATAATTTTTTATTCTAAATAATAATTTTTGTCATTTTGATACTTACTATTATTTAGAATATAAAAATCAGACTAATTAAATAAAAATTACATATAGTCTTCAATAATTATTTTTTTCATAATTATTTAGAATTCAGAAATTAAACTAATTAATATCGAGAAAAAAATATTGAACAAAAAAATATTAATAAAAAATAAATAAAGTACAGAAAACTGCAGGAAATAAAGTGCAGAAAACTGCATAAAACAGGGAAGTGCAAGAAATGAAGAATAATTGCAGAAAACAAAGTGCCGGAAATGAAGAACAAGTGCAGGAAACAAGGAAGGAATGCATATGTTAAACAATATATAACAACACTGAGAAAAATATTGAGCAAAAAATAAAATAAAAAAATATTGAGAAAAAAATAAAATGTCAAGAGTATTTTAAAAATAGAAAAAATCTTGAGTATAAAAAAATATTGAGCAAAAAATATATTAATAAAAAATAGTACCGTAAAAATAATAAAAAAATTAGTAAAAAAATATTGAGAAAAAAAATGAAGAAAGTAGTCAAAAAAATTTTGATTCAAAAAAAAAAAAAGAGAGTCAAACAGCTTCTAGTTCTAGAAGAGCTATGGTTTAGTTTTGAAAAAAAAAAACTCATGATATTTTTAAAATTTCAATTATTATTTATAATAATACAAAAATATTATGATATTTTTATGGTTATAACATGATATTTTAGTGATATAATGTGATATTTTAAAATTTTATATATACAACCCATATAAGCTAGCATATCAAAGCTAATAGCTGATGGTTAAAAAAATTATCATAATTTTGTGGATAAATTATCAATTTGCAATATTTTGAAAAATTTCACGATATTTTGAAAATATTCATGATATTTTAAAGATATTAACCATTATTTATAGAAAAATAATAATATTTTATTATTAGAGCATGATATTTTAGCAGGGGTTTAATCGAGTGGAGTTGAGTCGACACAATATCAATATTGAGCTCAACTTGAATTTTAAGCTCAAAGTTTGATTTCGACTCGAACTCGATGGAGTTTTTTAAAAGTTCGAGGTTGACACGATTAAATTATTTATATACTTGAGTTTGACTCAATTAATTATATAAAGTTTAAAATTTTGATATATTCGAACTCTACTTAGTCCAATAAAATATTTTTATAATTATATTAAAATAAAAAGGTAAAATGGTAAATATGTACAAGTTTGATTAAGATCAATTAAACTTGCAAGCATATTAAGTAAAATATTAAGGAGTTCAAACTCAACTCGACGGTCTACTTAAGTAGCTTGAATTTGAGTTCAACTGATAATATATAATCGAATTGATTTTGAATTTTTTCTGAGTCGATTCTGAGTAGTGCACGAGTCGGCTTGACTCGATTACATTTCTAGATTTTAGTGATTTAATGTAATATATTAAAGTAAATAAAGTACTTCATTTTAATATATTTTAAGATACTATTTTATTTTAATATAATATGATATTTTTTAATGATATTATTGTATATTTATAAATATATCATTGTGATATTTTAATATATATTTCATGAAAAAATTTAAAAGTATATTATTAATAATATTTTATGATAATTTCAAAAATATATCAGAGTAATTTGATATATTATTATGAAAAAAGTCAAAAATTTTATGCTCTATTGTATTAACTTTTCTATTTCCAATGTACATTCGATATGATTAATATACAATAATTCTTGAAATTTTTTGGTTGCAAATTTTTTAAAATTTATACAAAACTATTATAAAGGTTAAATTAAAATTTAAAATTATTAGAATAGATTTTTTATTTGAAATTAATGAAAATTTTAAAATTTTTTAGTTTTTATTTTATTTGAATACTTTTTTTAAAATTAATATTTGAGTTTGAATTTATAAATTATTAAAAATAAATAATTTAGTTAAATGAAAATTAAAATTAAGAATGTTTTCATTTTTTATGTAAAATTTTCAATTTAAATTTGTTATATAAAATATAAATATTATGTCATATTAAAAGAATAAATTATTGTGATCAAAATAATAAAAAAATAATATCAATATATATTTTATGTTCATGTTATTTTTCTACTTGGCCATTTCTATATTCAGTTAATTTTTTCCATTGATAAGATCAATGTAATATGAAACCTCTTTTTAAAGGGAAGCAAGCCTAGGTGATATATATATATAATGTGTAAATGGTATTAATAATAGTAAAAAATAATTAGTTTTTTCTTTAAAAAAATTTTATACTATTTTATAAATAAATTCAAAGGCAGGTGGAGGATCCGAGGTGTTTGTCATGAATTAACTCAGGAAATTTGGATATGTGTGGTTTGAAAAATAGAATTAATTCCCATAGATGGCGCCAATTGATGAGTGTCAACTTCCTCTAGACCTACAAACACAAGAGCAAACCTTGAATGAGCCTAGGATCTTCGATCCATAGATTCTCTGATGCTTAAGTTAGAGAAAAGTTTTTCAAGATCCCTCATAATGAGGAATATGAGCCTATATAGGCATAAGAGAGACATACCTGGTCCTTTTTGGATTAGTATAACGTGAGTCTTAAATTATTATCAATTAGGTCTCTTTATCTTTTCTGATCCTTGATTTTGTATGTAGACATAGAGTCCTCTTTGGACTTAGATCCATGAGTATGAGGATATGATATTCTCATATTTATCACCTACTAACAAAAATTATAGAAACAAAGGAAAGATCAAACTTTCCACAATTTTCAGGAAAAAGAGAAGCAGTAGGATGTTAACACAATGAAGATCAAGAACAATCATCTTCTTGATATGAAATAAAGTTAAGTAGTGAACTTAGAATTAAGTATGATATAATTATTCACTACATACATGGCATGAAGCTTATATAAATATGATACAGTTTAGATTATTAATAATGTTTAATTAGTTTTTGTTCTAGTCTTTGTTGTCCTTTTTTTTTTTCCTTTTATTCCATGCGCATGAAGCTTAATTTGGTCTTATTTAGATTGTTAATAATATTTTTTGTTCTTGTATTTTCTTTTATTTTCTTTATTCTTAGTTTGCATTTTGATTTCTTAATTTACATAATGTGGCAAACTTATTTCCCACTCAAAATTTGTGTTATTATTTTCATCTGAGAAAACAATTTAAATTTGTGTTATTATTTTCATCTGAGAAAATGTCAATAGACTAATGGATCATGCTTCAATATATGCTCTTCAAAAAAATTATAAAAGCTTTACGATGTCCTGATTCAATATAACATTGAACAAATAAAATAAAAACAATAACTCTGATTTAATTTATTTTCTCTGATGAAATAATAACAGAAATTTCATGCTATTGGTAAATTTCAAATATTGATTTTTTTGGACTAATTGCATATGAAAATGTGTTATTCCCAAGTTTTCTAAATCAAGGAGGAATTCATACATGTTTTAATTTTAATTGTTTTGATTAAAAAAAAATAATGATTTATGTTAGCACCACTACTAGAAAATAGTTCATTAACGAAGGAAAAAGTCATCGATAAAAGTTAAAAAGTGGTCGCTAAAAAATTATAGTGACCCTTTTTTATGGTCGTCTGTCGTCGTAACAGGCTTTGCCGCTAGCAACTTTTTATGACTAGAAAAAATTAGTGATCACAAATAACTTTTTACGAAACTGTATATTGTGGTCGCTAAAAATTCACTAATAGCAACAAAATTGTCATTGCAATTGATTTACGTAACAACTATATGGTATAACTAATTGCGACCAAAAAGTTTGGTCGCAAAAGTACAATCCTAAATTGCAATGACTATTTAATGTCACAAAACCTGCATTTTTAAAATAATTGTGCAATCACAATTTTTAATTATTTATATTTCAAGTTATGCACAAACACATATTAAGACCTATAAGAAATTACAAAAAATTCCATACATTGACAATCAAAAAAATTACATCATTTGATAAGTATCAACGAAAATTATCCCTTGAACATAAAAACAAGATACTAATAAGTACTACCAAAGTATTTGTCCAACCAAAATAACAAAATATGCTCAGTCCCAAATAAGAAATGTTTGATTACATCCAAAAAGACTTTGAGATTGTCAACGTCTATGTCCAAAAGATTTGGAGATGTTTTTCACTTTGAAACATGTACTTGTAGATAGAAAACCAAATTTCAGAAAACAGCAGTAATAAAATAAGGTAGCAAAGGCAAAATTGAGGCAAGCAGTAGAAGCTCACAGCAAACCCAGAGACAATAGTCAGTAAACAGAGAGGACAACAGCAACAAAACCCAGCAATCAAACTTGAAGAACAGAAGTCCAATTAACCAGCAGCAATAGCAGACAGGTATCAACAATTGTAGCAGATATAAAACAGCCGTAAGAAAGAGACAAAGACAAGAAGACAAATTGAATAGAATGATGAGTGAGAAATTTAAGTAGTTATCTCCATCTGAACTTGCTATTGCCTACTTCAGGTAGAAAAGTAGGTTTTAGCCCCACAGTTCTTGTTCTTATTATATTTGGCTCATGTGAAAAATCTGGTCTCATGGGAAATTTCTCCTCAAGTTTTTAACAGCTTCCCATACCTTAGTTTCACCAAACCATTGGCAGACTAGTTTCACCAAAACAATTCACTTTCAGGATGCTAAAGTGTAGAGACTAAATAATTGAAGTGAGGCTTTTTAATATAGGTATCTGTAAGTTATAACAATTTTGTTTATTTTACGATTTAATTCCTTGATTAATACATGTTAGATGATCTTGTTATTATAAGTTCAGACCACATACTAAGAAAAATAGCATAGTAAATATTGCAAATTATGTTAACGAGTGCATAATTGGATAAACACAGCATCATTCCATCAAAGAAATAGTAAAAGAGAGAAAGTACCTTATAATCAAGTGCATCAAAACCCTTACAGATGAACTCAAACAAAGTTTCCAAGTTTTTAGGGTTAGTTGTGGTTACAAATATGTTTGAATACCTGTGAAAATGAAGTTTGTCATTAGAATAATATAGGATAATTAATACAAAAACACTTTTATGTTAATGAGAAGATGAATTGCTGTGGGAGAGAAACACTTTTAAAAAAATGAGAAAACCAAGATAAAAACCAACAAGCCAAGATAAAACGTAAATTAATTCATATCAGTAAACGTAAATTAATTGGGTGCACCCAATTTTAGACATGCGCAAAATTCAAATGCCTTAAAATCCTGTAATAGTCATCATTTCATAAATCTTAAAAAGTTTATTATTGTAAAGGAAAATAACAAAAAAAAAATCTAAAAACCTTGAAAATTATAAAAAATTGAATTAAAAATAAATAAATAAATAATAAAAAATTAATTTTAACCTTTTGTATTTAATGTGTTATTTTTCTTATTTGACTTAATAATTATAATTTATTATTTTTCTTTGAAAAAATGATAAAGTTAAGTAAAAGTAGAAATCAAACATGTATCTTAAAAAAAAAAAACCTAACATGTAATTCTTTCACCTAATTTATATTCTCAGGGTTAAATATACGAAAAGTTACCGAACTTTAGTTTTATTTCAATTTGATCACCAAACTTTAATTATTTTTTTTTTAGATACCAAACTTTTATTTAGTTTCACTATAGTAACTTACAAAATCTTTTAGTACATGAACAATTCAAAATTACTATTTTTACCCAGAATTAAAATTTTTTTATAGATAAGTCCATATTTTCAATACATTTATTAGAAAATAAGAACAAATTTGAAAATTATTTTGATTCCACCTAATAAGACTAAACTCATTTTGAGTAGTAATATAGGCTAAAAGAAGGTAAACTTCTAAATTTTTTATAATTTTTGGACTAAATTGAAAAAATAAAGAGATTAAGAGATTAAAATTATTTTAAAGAGAAATTTGGAGGATTAATAATTTTTAACAGTACTCTTTTTGAAACAAAATTAAAGTTATTTTTTTTTGACAATAATAATAATTACATTCATACAAACCAGTAATACATTGATAAAAACATTGATATAAATCCGCTAAAAACCATTAAATGATGAAACTGTGAAATATTCACATCTCCCAGGTTAATAGCATAATAAATCGGCTCAAAGCCTACATATTTAAAAATTCTATAATGACTAGAATAGTGATGAATCCAGTACTGCAACATATTGATGACTATAGTCGGATCTGATATCTCTATTAATTAAATCGAATATATTTTGTTTATTTGAATTGCCCATACACAAAAAAATGCCGCAACAAGACGGTAAAAAACCAAAAGCCACAATAAGACAGCGAAAACCAAACACCGCAATAAGACGGCGAAACCACAAAAATAAACAATAACAAACCTACATCTATGTGGAAAACCCACTTTTTTAGAATTTAATTGATAAAAAAGACATATAGAGGGGTAATTTTAGGCTAAAAAAGATAAAAAAAAAATATTCCTCTCTGTTAACAAAGATGAAAAGTAAGAAGAAAAAAAGAGAAAAGTTAGAGAGAAAATGAGAGAGGGAGGCTAGGGTTTTTAAACAAAATTAAAGTTAGGTCACCAAAAAGAAACAAATTGAAGTTTAATACCTAAACTGTAATAAATATGAAGTTGGGTAACTATTATTGCATTTAACCCTATATTCCGACAACACTAATGAAGCATACACACACGCACGTACACTTTTTTTTTTTTGGATAAATTTATAAATGGTATCCAAACTTTTTAAGTTTTGCTATTTGGGTGTTTAATTTTTTTTTTTTTTTTTACTATGATCAAGTGTCTGACTCGGTAAAATTTTTTTAAAATAGTGGCTTTAGCAAATTTTACAAGTTAAAATACTTTTTAAATAGTAAATTAACTTAGACACTCTAATTTTATATTAGACTTCATTTTTTTATTTTAATTATTTTTTGAAAATTATCAAAAAAAAAAAAAAAATTATTTGTCAAACTAAATTTTGACAATTAATTATTTTTTATTTTTATTTTTATTTTATTTATTATAATAGTTGAATTTAATATTTATTTCATGAATTTAGTTAAATTAAATTTTTGTGTCATATCCGCACCCGAATAATTAAAGTTATTTGGGGTCAGAACTAAATTATAATGAAAATAAGTTTGGAGGAATGACTAAATTGAAACAAACAAAGTTGAAGGATTGGAATGCAATATAGCTTAAACCGCCATATATATTATGGTGGTAAAAATAAATAAAAAATAAATTGGCCATCGTGTTGGCTCAAGCGTTGGGCGAGGGATGACTCACCCAATGCTTAGCCGTGCAAAATGAATGTTTTTGGTACCGTTTTTGGTACATTGGTACCAAAAACAAAACTTGAAAAAAAAAAAGAGCAATAGCAGTGGAGGCGGAAGAGAAGAAAGAAGAAGAAACAGGAGGCCGAGGGAAGAACCAGAAGTAGAAGAGAAGTAGTAGGAGGGGAGAAAGCAAATAGTGAGTGGGTCTCATCTTGTCTCCTTCCTTCATATTTATTTTTTTTATTTTTCTGAATTTTTGTTATATTTAATTTTGATTCGGTTAAAAATTTTCTTAATGAAAAATAATTCTTGTTGGTTGTTATGAATTTGGTGAATTTCTTTAGTTTTCCTATTCTTGTTGTTATCGAAAATTTCTTATTATTACCACTCCTTGTTTAATGGAAATTGAAAGATTAATGAATAATAATAATAATAACAATAATAACAATAATAATAATAATAATAATAATAATAATAATAATAATAATAATAATATTATTATTATTATTATTATTATTATTATTATTATTAAAATAAGTGAATAATATAAATAATAAAATAATAAAAAATAAATAGAGAATGTATTATATATATATGCAAGCACACGTGTACACTGACAAGGAAATGTTGTAGTAAGACTGTGCCCAAGGTACGACTAGATTTTATGAGATATAAGACTGTGTCCGGAACACAGCAACTCACGTGTGATTGATATTTCTGTATCTGGGGTTAGGGCTGAGCGCGGGTCGCGGAGAAACCCGAACTGTCCCGAAAAACCGAAAAAACCGAACCAAAAATCTCTAGAACCGAAAATATCCGTTGACTGTTTGACTTTCTCCGAACCGAACTGTCCTGAAAATTTTTATTGGGGCGGGTCTGGAGATAATGAGTTCTCCGAACCGAGAACCGGACCGAACCGAACCGAACTGCTCCAAACCGAAAA
>CATIWO010645855.1:0-10698 GCA_949673435.1 Macaranga tanarius
GAGACTCACTACCTCCCACTATCGATATCACATACCGATCAAGGAAAATAGACAGAGTTGATAGTCTAGGGATTAATACTACCCTTATATTAAGCCAACGACTATAAACATTTAATAGTATATGTACTAAATAAGTTTATCACTCATATTATCAACTCTTGATAATAAACTTATTTAACATAATACTAAGGGTAAATATTCAAATAAACTTAACACTTAATTTAAATGAATATTGTATTGCCATAGGGATAAATGTACAATATCTATATACATGAATGGCCATAGGGCACATCTATACTAACAATACCTTCATCAGAAAAGCCAAAAATTTCAGTCATGAGATCATAATCAAACTCTTATTCTTTTCCAAAGAATCTACATAAAAAAAAATTTTTGTTCTTCATCTTTAATTTTCAAAGTGGTGTAGAATTCAACAGTCAAATCATAAAACACATCATATTTCACTCTTTTCAACTTAAACTAGCCTAGACTTTTGCACAACACATTCACAAAATCATACATTTCAAGATCTTTCAAAAGTTGATCGTCAAAGTATTTAGGCATGCATATGTTTCTTTTGCTAAGAGAAGAGAATCTCTTTCCTTCTTCATCTGAGAAAATAGGGAAGAAAGCATCATACTCCTCCTTGAGATCTATTGGTTTAAGTCTGATCTCCGTTGGTATCTTCCCTTTTGCATTGGACCTTCGGCTATTGCTAGACATGCTCATTGAATTCATTAGGTAGTAGGAAAAAGAATTGCAAAGAATATAAATGCGGAGAGAAAAAGTGTAGAGAATGTAGAAGTTCTGAGAATTAAAAATAGTCCTATATCTATAAATAAAAGAACAAAATTTCAAGTTCACAAGGACTAAACAACTTAAGTATACGAGGACTAAACAACTATCTCTTAATCCTTTATTGAAAAGATGTATTTTATTAAAAGATAACAACTAATATCCTACTTGAATTAAAAATCCTAAAGATATTAAAATAAACAAAATTTAACCAGAAAAATTTATTTTTCCTCCCTCAGACTTAAACTATGCAGTGCCCTCAATGCATAAAACTAGGAAAAAATTCAAACATATATAACCATTATGTGGCACGTCTGTGCACGATTTTGGCACGACCATGCCTACTTTATGCTCATTGGGACTGCACCAAGTGGCACGGCCGTGCTCGAAAGTGGCACGGTCGTGCCTGATTCTGAATTTGTCTTCCTAGGACACTTTGTAATATGCACAGCCATGCCACTTTTGAGCATGGTCATGACTGAATTCACAACCTGGCACATTTAAGTAAGAATTTCTATCTTATAAAGCTTTAAACCAACTTCATTACCTATGTGTTGCACAATTTAAATGAAAGGGAAAGGAATTAACATAACTAAATCACTTCACATGACATTAAACAAAGCAAATGTAGAGTACAAATACTATAAACAAAACAAAGTACATAAAAGCAAACACAAAACATAAAGCAAACTCAATACTAAAACAAATACAATACTAAAGCAAACACAAAATACAATACAAAGAAAATGAACACAAAACACAAATGTCCAATCATAACTTCTTGAATCTTCATTGATGTGGTCCTTGATCATGCAGAGGGAATGAAGGTGGAAAGAAATTTTGACTTTGAAAGTAGACCATGAGATTTTGATTTAGCATGGTGACATCATGTCGAATCTCATGTGCCATAGAAGTGAGCTCTCCCAGATTAGAGTCATTGATACCCACTTGAAGCTCTAAAGTATCAAGAAGACCCATCACTTGTTGCAATTCACTTTCTTCTTCTTCTTCCTCTTGCCTTGCTTGTTATTGAGCACCAATGAGTATGGGCACCCCTATATGTCCTATCTCAACCATACCCATAGCCTCCATCATTTGAAGATTAATTAGGGAATGACCTGAAAGCTTGTCGAAAGGCATATTATCAATATCAAAACCTACATAATTTTCAATGCTAAGAACCAAGCCACCTATCTTGATTGCCCTCGCTCATTTAGTTGCTACATATTTGAATTTAGAGGCAATCATATGACATACATCCAATTTGATATTGTTTACCATGTAATATAAGACGTTTAACCCCATAGTAGTGACTACGGAATTCCCTTCTTTCCTAAGAAATAATGAATGTGACATGACTCGATAGAGGTATCTCAAAGCATGAAAATAAATTTTAGACTCCTTGGCTAACCGAGGTTGATAGAAGACATGTCTTTGACCAGTAATTTCCCTCTAAAATACATCTCTATCATAATCAACATTTGCATCTTGGTCTTTTAGGAAATGAAAAACATCATTGAGTTCAAAGAGACCAATGGTGTGATCTTAGTTGCCTAGTCTAAAGTTCAATATGCCATCATTTTCATCAAATTGGAAGGATGACAGAAATTCACATGTAGGCACAACATATGTAGGGTATTTCATCATCATAAAAGCTTCCCAACCCAATCTAGAGATATACATATTTACCTCATTTAATAAACTCGCTCTTTGAAGGGCGGACGCACTCAAATATTTCATGGGTATGAACTTTCTAGCCATCAATTGATCAAACTTATTCCTTTGCCCCTCATGCCCGAATCTAATAGTAGGGGAAAAAGGTCTTACTATTTGTTCCTCTTGTTGGCTTAGATTACTTGAGCTTCCCCCACGTCTCCTTGGTCTTCTTTGTGCAACCGTCTTCCTTTTAGGTTCCCTTTCCATGGTGTTATTCACAAATTCAGATTTGAGAGGAAAGTGAAGAAGAAAATGTTGAAAGTGTTAAGAGAAGGTGAAAGGGGAAGAAATTATACTTGAGTAATGTGAGAGGAAGATAAAAGGATGAGTTGAAAGTGTACAGATAAAAGAATGGAAGGGTGGTTTATATAGAAGGGGGTATGGAATTGAAAAGAGTGAATTGGGAATTGGGAAGAGGAAAAGGTGTTGGAATTGATTAAAGAGCTTGGGGAAGTGCAAAAGAGTTTGAGAATTTGAAAAAGAATTTGGGAATTTGAAAAAGCATTCAAAGTTGATAAACCCTAAGTCTAGGAAGATGAGAAAGGTTTTAGAACTTGTGGGTAGTGGGAAAATATGGGGGTTTATGAATTGGGGTTTGACTCATTTGAAATTTGAAGAAAGAGTGCAATGTTTATTGAACCTACAGGTGGCACGGTCGTGCTCAATTTTAGCATGATCGTACCTACTTCTAGCTTTTCTTGACTGTCCCATTTTCAAGTAAGCACGGCCATGCTCGAATATGGCACGGTCATGCCTACTTCCTGTACATTTTCTTACTTCTTTTTGCTAGACCAAAGCACATGGGTGCGCAACAAGGTGTGCCGTATGGAAATTCACATAAAACACATTAAAAATCACCCAAATTCATATGTGACTATCATAATTTTATTTCCACATCAAAAATACTTACCTCTCGTCCTTTAGCTTTCCTTCTCTTGTAATCTCCGAACATCCTTCCATGCTTCTTTTTTGAAGAACAAAGTTAAAGAACTTGTGATTAGAAATTGTAAAACTAAAAACTAAAAGAATTAACAAGAAAAATGAAAATGAAAACTTGGTTGAGCCCCCAAAAAGTGCTCTTTTAGGTCTATGAGCTTAGACCATCATGATCTTCAGAGTTTTGAATTGGCCAAAAAGGCCAATTGGAGAGAATTCTCCCATATACCTCCATTGTAGATCTTTAGTCTTTGCCCATTAACTTTGAATTTCTTTCCTCTAGTATTGCAAACTTCCACAGCTCCATAGGGGTAGACATGGCTTACTATAAATGGTCCCGACTATCTACTCTTGAGCTTCCCTGGAAATAATCTGAGCCTAGAGTTGAATAGCAACACTTGGTCTCCTTCTTGAAAACTCTTTATTTTTACCTTAGCATCATGCCACTTCTTTGTATGTTCTTTATAAATCCTGGAGTTTTTATATGCTATTTCTCTTAACTCTTCCAATTCACTCAACTGTAGAAGTCTCTTTTCAGTTGCTTTCTTGCAATCATAATTCAAAGTCTTTATTGCCCAGTAAGCCTTATGCTCAATCTCTACAGGAAGGTGACAAGCTTTTCCATAGACCAACCTATATGGAGACATTCTAATAGGTATTTTATAAGCTGTTTGTTATGCCCATAAAGCATCATCCAACTTCCTTGCCCATTCTTTTCTCGACTTGCTCACTGTTCTTTCAAAAATCCTCTTTAATTATCTATTGCTTACTTCCACTTGTCCACTTATTTGGGATGGTATGGAGTAGTTATCTTATGTTTTACCCCATAGCGAGCTAGCAATGCCTCTATATTTCTATTACAGAAGTGTGTTCCTCCATCACTTATAATAGCTCGATGTATCCCAAACCTAGCAAAGAGCCTTTGTAAAAATTTACAAACTACTCTTGCATCATTCACTGAAAATGCTTAAACTTCCACCCACTTAGATACATAATCCACACAAATAATTATGTACTTATTTCCATCTGAAATAAGAAATGGCCCTATGAAATCTATGCCCCACACATCAAATATTTCTACCTCAAAAATTCACGATTGGAGCATTTCATCCTTTTTGGAAATGTTGCCACTCTTTTGACATGCATCACAACTAAGTACAAACTTCCTTGAGTTATGAAAAATTATAGGCTAAATGAATCCTGCTTCAAGAACCTTTGCAACCATTTTTTATGGACCAAAATGACCACCATTAATCATCCCATAGCAATGTTACAAAATTGAACCAGTCTCTTCCTCTCCTACATATCTTCTTATCATTCCATCATTGCATAGCTTACAGAGGTATGGCTCATCCCACAAATAGTACTTGGAATTATAGATGAACTTCTTCCTCTGTTGACTATTGAATTCTTCTAGGAGCTTCCCACTCGAGATGAAATTTACTATGTCTGCGAACCATGGAGCTTTTAGACTTCAGATTGCTAACAATATCTCATCTGAAAATATCTCCTGGATAGGCTCTTCCTCCTTATTGTCTTCTTGCTTTAGCTTCAATCTTGAGAGATGATCAACTACTATATTCTCTGATCCCTCTTTGTCTTTAATTTCAATGTCAAACTCTTGTAATAATAGCACCCATCGTATGAGCCTTGGTTTTGAGTCCTTCTTATTCAAGAGGTACTTCAACGATGCGTGATCTGTATACACAACAACTTTAGAACCAAGTAAGTAAGATCAAAATTTATCAAAAGCAAAAATTACTGCTAGCATCTCCTTATCGGTTGTAGCATAGTTGAGTTGTGCATCATTTAAAGTTCAACTTGCATAGTAGATGACAAGATGTTTATTCTCCTTTCTTTGGCCAAGTACAACACCTATTGCATGATCACTTACATCACACATTAATTCGAATGAAAGATTCCAATCTGGCGAAACAATTATAGGAGCCGATATCAATGCTTCTTTCAACCTATCAAAAGCCAATTTACAATCATTATTAAAGTCAAAAGGAGAATCTTTCTCAAGTAATTTACAAAGAGGTTTAGAGATTTTTAAAAAATCCTGGATAAACCGCCGATAGAATCCTGCATGGCCTAGGAAACTTCAAATTCCTTTGACATTTGTTAGGTATTGGAGCTTTTCAATGGTCTCCACTTTTGCTTTGTCCACTTTAATACCTTGTGCTGAAATTTTATGCCCAAGAACGATTCCTTCCTCTACCATAAAATGACACTTCTCCCAATTTAGTACCAAATTTGTCACCTCACACCGTGTAAGAACTTGGTCCAAATTCTCCAAGCATCCTTCAAATGAGCTCCCATAGACTGAGAAGTCATCCATGAACACATCCATAATTTCTTCTACCAAGTCTAAGAATATGGACATCATGCACCTTTGAAAGGTGGCTGGAGCATTACACAATCCAAATGGCATTCTTTTATAAGCAAATGTGCCATAGGGACATGTGAATGTCATTATCTCTTGATCATCTAGAGAAATAGCTCTCTGATTGTAGCCTGAATAACCATCTAAGAAACAGTAGAAGACATGTCCTGCTATCCTCTCCAACATCTGATCAATGAATGGTAGTGGAAAGTGATCTTTTCTAGTAGCCGAATTTAGCTTCCTGTAGTCAATGCACACTCTCTATCCAGTCACTATTCTTGTAGAGATCTGCTTACCTTCTTCATTTTCCACCACAGTCATTCCTCCTTTCTTTGGTACACACTGGATAGGACTTACCCATAAACTATCTGAGATTAGGTAAATAATTTCATCATCTAATAGCTTGACCACCTCTTTCTTCACCACTTCTTACATGTTTGGATTGAGGTTCCTTTTCCTTTCAATGGTTGGCTTGTATCCATATTCCATTAGAATTTTGTGCATGCAATAAGATGGACTTATCCCTCTTATATCTGAAATTTACCAACCAATTGCTCTTATTCTCCTATTGAGCATCCTCACAAACAATTCCTCTTGGTCTTGGGTGAGTTTAGAGGATATGATCACAAGTAAAGTTTAGTTCTCTATAAGAAAAGTGTACCTCAAATGTTGAGGTAAGGGATTTAAATCTACATTCGGTGGTTTTATGGTTGAGGGTGGTGTAGGTTCAGTATTTGGTAATTGGATTTGGGAAAAGGAAGTTTGGTGTTTAATCTTCATCTTGGGAGGTTTGTATCTACATACACTTCTCAATATACTCCAATTCATCACATTTTGCCAACCTCCTTCGTTGGACTTCAATCACACATTCATCCACAACATCAACTCTAAAGCATAAATCACTTTTAGAAGAGTGTTTCATACCTTGATAGATGTTGAACTTATAACTTTTCTCACCTACTCTTAGAGTTAGTGTTGCATCATAAACGTCAATGATTGCCTTGGCAATGTAGAGGAAAGGCATACCAAGAATTAAAGGGACGTCTTCATCTTCCTTAAAGTCAAGAACGACAAAGTCCACTGAAAAAATGAACTTTCCAGCCCTTACTAGCACATCTTCCACTATTCCTTCTGGTTCCTTTACTGTCCTATCTGCCAGTTGTAGACGAATATTTATTGGTCTTACTTCTCCAAGTCCTAATTTCCTGTAAATAGATAAAGGCATAAGATTAATAGAAGCACCTGAATCACACAAAGATTTTTGAAATGATAGATTCCTAACAGAACATGGAATAGTAAGACTCTCTGGTTGCTTCCTTTTTAAAGAAAGTTTATTTGAGATGATGGCACTGCACTCCTTTGTAAGTGTGACTGTCTCAAACTCCTGCAACTTCTTCTTATTAGAAATTAGCTCCTTCAAGAACTTTGCATACTTTGGCATCTAAGCTAGACATTCCACAAAAGGCATGTTGATATGGAGTGTCTTGAATCTTTCTAAAAAATTTGCAAACTGCTGATCATGCTCCTTTTTTTTAACCTTTTCAGATATGGTACTAGAGGTTCATAAGGTTGAATTGGTGGTACTTTCGGCTTAGCTTTATTTTTATTCTCTTCCATCACTTCTAGTTCTTTTAGAGTCTCAACCCTTTCATCATCCTGTCCTTTTTGTCCTTCATTCTTATTTTTTTCATACTCCATTGTTGCTTTAGGGGTTTGGATCTCTGTACTTCTTCTCAATTTGATGGCCTTTACTTACTCTTTTGGATTCTTCTTCGTATTGCTCGGTAATGCACCTTGATTTCTTGTTGCTAAGGAATTTGCTAGCTGCCCCATTTGCACTTCTAGATTGTGAATAGGAGAAGAGTGATTTCAGATCATTTGCTCCATCCTCTTTTGAGTTTCATCTTGCTGGCTCATCTTTGATGACATCACATCTATGAATTTCTCCATCTTGCTCTCCATTGAACTTCTAGAGGATGAACCTTTGTTTTGGTTAAACTGAGGTTGAGGTTGCTATACATTTTGTCCTCCAAAAACTGGTAGTGCTTGTAGTCTCCACTGGTTATTTCTTTGGTTGCTCCAAGAGAAGTTTGGATGATTCCTCCAACTTGGATTGTAGGTATTCCCATAAACTTGGTTTTGAGGTCCTTTGAAGTTGCCCATATAGTTGACACCCTTTGTGGTAGACATTCCTTGCATCATTTAACATTCTATCGTAGGATGACCTCCTTAGCATAGTTCATATGAGGAAGACAATGTAGACACTGCATTCACATTCACCTTTTCCATCCTTTTTATCAGAGCATCAAGATTTGCATTTAACATGGTTAAGCTGTCTACTTCTATGGCTTCATCCTTCTTTGTAATGGTCCTCTCATTAGACCATAAACTTTTTGTATTAGCTATTTTTTTAAAGATATCTAAGGCATCTTCTAGTGTCTTTGATAGGATAGTACCTCCAGCTGCTGCATCAATGTTGACTCTAACTGCATGATTGACTTCTTTGTAGAATGATTGCACTAAATCCCATGCAGGAATCAATTGAGGTGGACACTGCTTCTAAAGGTCTTTAAATCTTTCCCAACACTCGTAGAATATTTCATCATCTCTTTAAAAGAAAGAGTTAATCTCATTTTTAATCCTCAACACTTTTACAGGTGGTAAGTATTTATTGAAAAAGGCAGTGTGAAGCTCTTGCTAAGTATTGATGGAGTTGGGTGGAAAACTTGTAAACCATCTCTTTGCTCTATCCATTAGGAAAAATGGAAAGAGGATCAACCGGATTACATCAGGATGTACTCCATTCATCTTAAAGGTAGAACAGTACTCCAAGAATCTAGACATATGACCAAATGAATCCTCATGTGGTAGCCTATTGAATGGTGAGTTTTAGATCATCTGGATCATTGCCAACTTGATTTCAAAGTTATTTACTGCTACCACCGGCCTTATAATTAGTGTCTAATCACCTTGCACATTAGGACTCACAAAATCTCGCATGGCTCTCTGCCCATTCTGAGGATTCTAAAGAACTTGTTATCTCGATGGGCATCCTCTAAGTCCCTTGCATCCATTTTGCTTGGTGCGTGTTTTGATATGACTGTTTGTTTCTTCTTTTCACAAATTGTCTTCTCTAGCTCCAAATCAAGTGGTATTAACTCAAGTCCTTGTTTGCTTGCACTTCGTGTGTGCATCAAATAACATAAATTCCTGCAATACCATAATTAAGAACAAAATTAAAAATAACATCTAAATCAAGCAACATAATTTTCCTACAATATCAATCCTTTGCCAATCCTCGGCAACGGCGCTAAAAACTTAATGTGTATAATCCGCAAGTGTACAGAATCGTATCAAGTAGTAAATAAAGATTTTATCCCACAAAGATTGTAAGTTAAATATTATAATACTCACAACGTTTGATTGTTTAGATAACGAAATAAAGTTTGGAATTTCAAAGGAATAAAACTAAATTAAGAAAAGTAAAAATACAAATTCAATGTAGCTAGGGTTCTTATTCTCAATTAGACCATTTCAAAGGATTGATTACACAACTAGGTTTATACTAGTTCTAATTCATTTTGAAGGGATCTTAGAAAATCTATAAATTTTCCTCTCAGATAAACCTATAATTAATTAAAGATTAATTAACATTAAGTTTACCGGCTCTCACCAACCTAATGCCTTTTAATTCCAATTTTAAACACAACCTTTAATCAATATTAATCCACTTAACTGTCTCTCAACTAGCTAAGCAATCAATAGGCCATTGCCATTTCCTACACAACATATCTCTCGATTAAGCCTATAGTGTCAATTCAATTTTAGGTTAATCAGTCCTAAAATGACATTAAGCACAATAACAACCAATGAATTAGATCTAGCAACCTAACATAATCACAATAAGCATATGGTCAATTCAGAATAAGAACCCTAGAAAGGATCTAGCTACTCATGTTAAAGAGAAAAAAAATAAAGAAGAAATAAAAATCAATCTCAACATAACAATAATTAAATAAAAAAAGTGATACAAGAAAAACCTCTTTCAAATGATGTCAGGAATTTTTACTCTTCTAACTTCAAGCTAAGTATTACCTCTACTATGAATGAAACTAATGAAAATGCATTCTGAATTAAATAAAAATAAGAACAAGAATAGGTTCTAGAACAAAAACAACCTAAAACTAAGAACAACTTAAAAACAGGAACAACCCTTAAATAAAAATGAAATGGTTCTATTTATAGACCCAAAGACCTAGTGAGAAAGGTAATCTAACCCCTCTCAAACTCTATCTAATCAAAAACTAAGAGATAAGTTCCTTTCTATCTAAACTTCAGCTGAAAACTATCATCTCGTGGGCTGCCACATAAGTTAGACATGGGTGCGCAAGAAAATAGCATGGCTACGCAAGAAATAACATATTGTTGAGCCTTGTATCTTGCATGGCCATGCTCGATTTTGACACGCCGTGCCACTCTGTAACACGCCAAAATTAACTTTCAGGCACGGCCATACAACAATCAAGCACGGCCATGCACATCCCCAACTCTTTATCTTAAGCCTTTAGCCTATCTAAACTTCAAAGATTGATCCAATCTTCATCCCAATGCATCCTACAAAATAAAATTCAAAAGAAATTATCTAAAAACAACTAAATCCTAATAATTAAGATAAAATAACAAAACTAACTGAATTAACTAAAAACTAACTAATAATGCAACTACTAAGCCTAAGATGCAATAAAATAGAGTGCTTAAAATAAGTGTTTTTCACTCATCATCTATCAGTCAACTTCTCCTTCAAATGTAAAAATACATTCTCATTCACATAATAAGCAATCCTACTCATAAAATGCTCACTTGGC
>CATIWO010645915.1:0-14717 GCA_949673435.1 Macaranga tanarius
AAATAAATTTATAAATAAATAAAAAATTTAATTTCTTAAAACTATTAATATTATTGGTGAATAATTAAATTTTATATTAATATAATATATTATTTAGTTTTTAAGTTTTACAAACTATAAATAAATTATATTTTAAATATTTAATTTTTAATTTTTTTTGCTAAAATATAGACTAATTTGTTAAATATTAAAAATATTATGGAGGTATATGTAAATATGTAAGGGGTCTTTCTGCAGCCTGTTAAAATATAGGGAGCTAATTGTAACTAATTTATTACCAAAATCAACTTTTGGCTACAATTGCAACTAATTTACGAAATTAGGCTAGATATGCCAAAATTTAAAAAGTGGGCTAAAATTACACCAACTCATAAAGGTTTGGATTTTTTTGACCAATTGGCCATATATATATATGAGTTCTTCCATATTACATAGATTTGTATGTGTACAAATAAAACTAAATACCATTGAATTAACCTTAATTTAATTATGGCCATTGATTTGTAAAACATATACTTGTACAATTATTTAATTTAAATTTACCCCTAGTTGAGCAAGGAAGCACTCTCAAAAACTCCTTTATAACAAATCAACTATAATTTCCAGGACATTGGGCTTCTCTGCCATGAAATAACACACCCTTCATTCTCCCAAGAGAACAAAGGGCATTGAACATCATGGGTTCAAATGTAATCAACACATTTGTTTCACTATTATCACTTAAAAAAGATACTGATATCTCCTCTAAAGAACTTAATCGCCGCCTAGTTATGATCTCCAAGGTCGAAACTTCATGTGCTGTTGATGGAATGCGGCTGGGTCTACACAAGTTAGATTTATGATGATATATCCACCATAATCAAAACTAAAAGTATGTAACCAAATTAGTTTAAGCAATTGTTTGGGAATAGGAATATACCCTAATTAGTGCTTCCTCTATCTTGAGCACTGCTCCCTCTTCCTCATTCTCTTCAACTACTACTGCCATATCTATCTACCACCACCACTGCCTCCACGACCACTTTGTCTAGGACTTAAGTTCCATTAGGTTGTGTGTCTCGCACCAGCACCAAGACTAGCAACACCAATACCAGCATGGCAACTATGACCATAACTAGAACTGCATTGGATTATAGGCCCTAAAACTATGCCACCAGGACTAGCACTACCTTCATGACCACTCTAGCCATGTTAACTGGAAACCCACATCTGCTGTAGATGTTGATGATCATAAGAACGATAGTTATAATGACAAACAAATGGTTGATGTTGAATAGACGTGAAGAGAAAAGAGATAGAAGCAAATTAATGGGGTTTGGGTTCAGATTTAGTAAATAGGAAATGGGTGAGAATGACGAGCATATGTGGATATGGCGAGGGTACTGAGGAATTATCACTGATCAATAAAAAGAAATGAAAAAATTTATAGCTGGGACATACATTGATTTGGTAAGGAGTTGGTGATTCAAGATCCTTACGGAGCTTCTATGGTGGAAAAAGCCAAAATATTATTTTTTTAACATTAATAAATAACCTAACATGTTACGGTTATCTAAAGTAAAATACATATATTCTCTCCATTTGTATAGATACAATTTTTGTATTGTGTATATATATATATTAAGCATGTTACATTTTATCAGTTTACTTCCTTAACTCACAAACTATTCACTTTAACACCTTAATTTATTAAAAATAAAATTTATAAATACTTTTCAAATTTAAATGTTTATATAGTTTTATTTCAATTTATAAAATAGCATTTAGACATCTTTGTTAAAAAGTGTTAATATTTTTTTTATTAAATTGAAGTGTTTAATTGGTTAATTTATAAATTAATAATTAAATTAATACAACATATCACGTTCAGGGAGATATATTAAACCTTTGTTTATTCATCTATTTGCAAAAGACATTTTGGGCTCCACGAGCTTAAATCTATAAATCTTTATTTTTTAAATGTTTATAATACTTTGGTAGGTTGAATTTCTTATACAATTTTAACATACGAAATTGATATTTTTAAAAATATTTCCATATTTAATTCCATACTCCTTTAAAAAAGTCTTTATAATTCTCATAACTACTATAAATTATTCTTTTAATTCTTCCAAATTTTTAAATCATAATTTTTATTAGAGTCATTTTTCAATGTAAATGTTTATAAATAAAGTTTGATGCTATCCATAATTTGATATTTATATTTTGGAGAAAGGTACAAATATACTTCTAACGTTTTACAATTAATCTCACATTTGTCACTAATATTTTTCAAGGTATAAATACACCCTTATCATTTTTAAAACTATATATTTAAACTGTTACATTCGTGTCTTTAGAACTTTAGTTGATAGAATTTAAGATTTATTTAATTTAATATAAATAAGAAATATTTTGAGTGAAGTTGATTATGAAAGGGTTTAATAAGAATAAATCAAGTTTAGAGGAGGATATAATTGAAAGAAATTAAAAGTATGATAAGAATCAAATTGAAAAAGAAACAAAAAGAAAAGGATTTAAGGATAATAAGCTAAGGAAGTAAGGAGATAATTAGAAATTTGAAAAAAAAAAAGAAGAAAGTAGCATTAAAAAATGCACAGAAGGAGGAAGAAGGAAGCAAAAGCTTCCTATGATCAAAACTTGGGGAAAAAATTAAGCTAAAGTAAGAGAAGAAAATAAGAATAGTAACTAGGGTTTTTTATTTCTAGGATTTGCATTAAGAAAGGTAAGATCTTAGCTTCATATTGCATTTTCTTTAAGAATTAAAGCCTCATAAGTTGTGTTCTTGAAGAAGATCATGAGAATTATGGTTGATCTTAGGTGATCAATAAGTTGAAAGGAGGAAGTGAGTGAAGCAAGTGCTAGAATCTTGTGAGTGACTTTCTTATCATCTTTTTCTCATGATTCCAATTCTATTCTTGAAATTTTTATCCTTTTTTATTAATAATTTCTCTTGATTATGAATTATAAAGATGAAATGCTTAAATTATGAAATGCATATCTAAATCATGTTATAAATGTGTCAAAATGAATAAAACATGTGTTATAGTGAGTTCTGAAATATTTTAGATGAAAATATGTTGATTTTGGGTTAAAATTATGTTATTTTAAGTGCAGAATGCCTTTGTAGGTCAATCAGATGACGCCTCAGTGCTAAGGTGGCACCACCTTAGTGCACTAAGGAGGCACCTCAGTACTAAGGAGGCACCTTTGTTATCAGTGCCTGTGACCAAATGGACTTAAATGTAAAATTTTGCAACCTAACCTCAACTAGAAGCATGTGAACACACATATAAACACTTAAATCACTTAAATTGACCTAAAACGAGTTAATGTTTTACCAAAGATATGTGTCATCTAGTTACAAAAACTATGTAATGGAGCTTATTAAGTGAATTTGGAGTTGGTGTGCATCTTTTAATTTTTAAAGTAAAGGATAGTTTAATGGATTAATACTTAATCTTAGCAAAAAATGCAAATGATATCAAATCCTAACTAACCAAAATATCATAAGGTTAAGAATTTTAAGTTTATTTAATTACAAAGCATGATAACATCCGATAAACTTCCAAGTCTCTGACATAGAGACTAAATTCATGTTAGATAATATAATCAAACCGATAAAATATCATAATAAGTAAAGAAGATATAAACCAAAATAAATGGCACATTCCAAACATAAATGGAACTGAATTTTGTAAGATTGAGAATGTGTTATTATAATGTTTAGTAAATGTATACGTGTGTATGTGTGTGTGTGTGTATATATATATATATGTATAAGTATAGTCGAGATTGTGTTGGCCAACCTCATGATAACTGTCTTTGGGACAACGCATGGATTCATTTGTGCATTTGGGTTGAATCTATGTGGTTGATAAGTATGCATACAAATTTATTAAGAACTGATATTATGAGATACAATCGTGTGGACTATAACATTAACTTGAGATTTGATACCGAGGTTTGTGATATATGGATTCACAGTATTGTATAAGAATTATATTATGATTTAATTATAATGTATATTATACAACAAATAATTATGAACATAAAACAAAGCTTATAAGCTCAGCAAGGTATAATATATATTACAAAGAATGTAATGATAAAAATATGAGAAATAAGAATTGAGAAAGAGAAATTTTAGTAACGTACAACGAATAATTGTATTATAGGAACTTCAATTTTGAACGTAAAAATATTATATTGATGATAATAATTATAACGCAATGAAATTAATTATGTTTCATATTAAGACTTATTCATAATTTGAGTACTAAATTTTATTTTTCATTAATTATTATTTGTAATATGTATTTCATCGTTTCTTGAGTGCTACTTGATAATGAAGCTATTTTTGTTATTCTTTACAGTTAATGGTAATTTTTTTTATGAAATTACTCATACTCTTTATTTTTAAAATTTTTTACTAAAGGTATATAATATATCTTTAGCTAGTATATGAGAGATAGTTGTGCAGTAGACCACGATGACATATGAGGTGACCGAAGCGGAGACTCTAGTGAAGTACATTATTTGTCATGATATAGATGTTGAGTTGACCTTTCGAGATACTGTTGAGCCTATAGGTGCTTATGTCCATTTGTCGGTTATTAGGGAGGAGTATATGGACAGTATATGTACCATTTTCAGGGTTTTCTATAAGACCACCACTGATGTACAGGTTACTTTAACCTAGGTGTAAGTTGGGGAGCATGATGATACTTTTTGTCTTTTTGCTATGATGTCAGCCTGCACCCTCAGTGCTATGTCTATTATTTTTGATATGGAGTTGGGTGTTGGATTGTTAAGGCTTATGCTAGGGTGGTGCAGGTCTCTTAATGCACATATCCCGTCATATGGTGATATGACTTTGAGAGAGAGGGTTATTAGAGCATATTAATTTATTTTTGAAATCAGTTGTATGATAATCAGTGCTGTCATAGTTACATTAAGATGATGATGTATGGTGGCATGACACCAATATATTTATGTTTATATAAATATTTGTTATGCTATATTGTTAATATGCTACTTGCCATCAAATTATTAATTTGGAGATATAGTATTTATGGTTTATTAATATTTAAGTTTGGTGCTATTATTTTATAGAAATGTCATTTACTCGTATATGTTGTTAGGAGATTCTTTCTAATAGTCTTTAGGTAATACCTCTTTCTATCATTGCACCGTCAGATGGGTATTCTGATGGGGAAGGGTGTTACATAAACACCGTTATTTCTTACATGCATAAAAAAAATATTAGATAAACATATATTTTTTTTCCTTAACGTCTATAAGAAGGAACAAATTTGCCCTTAAAGAAAATTTAAGAACCTCTAAATACAAAAATATTTTCAAAAAAATATTTAACCTCCCCATCTAATAAAACTTCTAAATAATCATATTTTTTCATATTCATGAAATATGCTAATGCTAATACTTAAAAGAATTTTTTATGAAATTTTTTAAAAAAATTCCATCAAAAAAATTAGAAACATTTAAATAAAAAATTCATTTCATCTTATATAAACTTGTCCTTTTCTATTTACTATTAAAATAAAAATTAATAATATTTATTTAAATGTAAGAAATTAGGTTGAGATGGACAAATAAATAAATAAATATTTATTTATTTGTTTATTTATATTTTGAGAGTGAATAAAAAAGTGAAATTTTATATAAGATTTAAAAAATTCCATAAAAAAAATTAGAAACATTTAAATAAAAAATTCATTTCATCTTATATAAACTTGTCTTTTTCTATTTACTATTAAAATAAAAATTAATAATATTTATTTAAATGTAAGAAATTAGGTTGAGATGGATAAATAAATAAATAAATAAATAAATAAATATTTATTTGTCTATTTATATTTTGAGAGTGAATAAAAAAGTGAAATTTTATATAAGATTTATTTAAATATTCCTAATTTGTTTGAAATAGAATGGAATGAATTTATATAATATTTTAAAAATTTCCATAAAACATTAGATGTAAAATCTTTTTGATATCATATTACTATTAGTAAATCCTATGAGTATTAAAAGATGAATAATTATTTAACATATTTATTAGATAAGAATTTAAATTTTTAAAATTTTTTTTGTATCTAAATATTCTTAAATTTTTTAAGGGCAAATTTGTTTCTCGTTGTAAATGTTAGGGGCAACAATGTACCTTGATCCAATATTTTTTTTATGTATGTTAGAAACAATGGACCCATTAATGTTAGAATAAACACCACTTATAAGAGATATTTAAATATATAATTTTTTAAAATGATATGGGTGTATTTACACCTCGAAAAATGTTAATAGCGGATGTGAAATTAAGTAAAACATCAGGGGTGTATTTGTATATTTTTCCTTATATTTTTGTACAGTGTAAAGGGTCATTTTGCTCCTTCAACTTATGTCAAAAGGGTTGCATAACCTGAATTTCAATATTTTCAATAAATCGATCTAATATTTCTATTTTATGGCCAAATAAATTCAATTTTAGGTTCCATGATATGTGCCTACAATATACTCTATATAGAAGTCAATTTTTTAAATCCAAGTTTATCTAATATTTTTTTAAAATATAGTTTTTGTATTAGTTTGACTTTTTAGAACTTCTTTTCTTTCCCTTTTATCTTTATCAATTTTGATTAATTTATTTATTATTTTTACCGTTCTTCATATATCACTCTCTTTATTACCTAAGTTCAACCCATCAATATCTTTTTTTTCTCTCTTACAAAGTGTAAATTTTTCTTTGGTTTCTGTATATTTTTCTCTCTTTATATATTTCTTTAGACGATTTATTTTTCGGTTTATAAAAGTAAAGAAAAATAAAAGAAATCTAAATGTTGCAAGTCACCAATCAATGATTGAAATATTTGATCTGATAAAGATGTTAAGATCTATAAAAGATAAAGCAATGCAACCTACAATGGCACCGTCAGTTTAAGGTCTTGCAATCAGACATATGGTGAAAAGAACTCCAGCCGACACTAATAATACTTGAGAACCAACATTAAGTAGGAAAAAAACTATGAAATTATAGACGAATGATGATAGTTACGAGGTTAAAAAATAATAAGGAAGATATTATAATGACTAAAATGATGGATGATGTTAATGGTGGTTGTGTTTTAATTTGGGTTACAATTTCTACTTTTTTGTTGAAAACTTAAATCAAGATTTTTAAAATCTTTTTTCAAAAATTAAATCCAAATTGTGTTTTATTTTAGTCAAAGCTTTAGTTGCAAATATTTGTTTGTTTTTATGCCTTTTTCTTTTCTTTTCTTCTTACTGATTTGAACCGACTGTTGTAAACAATAAGGGGCAAATATCTTATTTTTGTTATAATGGTGGTAATGATAGTGCCAATAGTAGTGGTGGTAATAATAGTATAATTAATGGTGGTGTTAAGTATTTGGCCTATTCGTTGAAAAAAGTTGAAATTTGGTCTATTTGACCTTTTATGTAGTTTGTATGTATTGTTTAGATTTACATACATTGATGCAAATTGTAGGTATTGCCATATGCCTATATAAAACATTTACAAAGCATAGGGAAACTATTAGATTCAAAATTCCAACAGTCTCCAAAATGGTCTGATGATGAAAATTTCAAATGAAGAAGAATGAGATTCATAGAATTATTCTAAATTGAGCAACTTTTAAATACTGGAACCCAAAACTCTAGATCACAAAACTAGCCAAAAGAAATATAGTGTGCGATGAAAATATTAAAATATCAAGTTACCCAAATCGTGAAACACCTATATAAATTAGAAGAATAAAAGTCTAAGTCTTTCCAACCCATTTTCCACTCTTGGGTTTATAACATGTTTGCAGATCACATGACGTGAGCATGTGTATTGACACTCAAAATTCAATGGTCCTCCTTAAATGGTCTAATGATAAAAAATGTTTAATGCAAGAAAGATGAAAACCTAGAACTAGTATTAATCCTATGTAAACCATCAACTTTATTATCATTATCTAATGGTGTTATAGCACGACTAGATATATCATTATTGTTTTCTTGAAATACCTTATTATTTTTATTAACTAGACATACATCATCTTCCACTTGTACTTGCATGTTATAAAGATTTTGAGGATGATTCTTCATCATAATAAATCAATAGATCATTTAGATGTTTAACTTGACATTCTAAAATGAATGGTGCATTTATAGTTAAACAATGATTGGCTTTAATATTCCTTATTGAATAATTATCTACTTCGTGTCCAATCCTCACATGTTGCATATCAAAGCTTTCACATTTAAATAAATAAATTAGATTTCTTTATATGTACTATAATTCCTACAACTCCAATAAATTTCTAAAATACTTATGATTTGTAAAATTATCATCTCCTTTAGATAATTTACTAATATAGAGAGATAGAATTTTAAGACCCTAAGCCTCAAATGATTATAATTTTGGCACTGAAAGAGGCTCGAATGTCCAATGCAAAAAGCCTTTTAGATCCGAAGAAATCTTGCATAAGGAGTTGCCACATGATCAGTCAAAAAATTGGAAAAAAATTTCAACAATAAGCAAAATCATTCATTTATTAAAGATTTTGAGCTTGGGTAATAATTTCCACTTGGTCACTATCAAACTCTAAAACTCGATGATCCTCCATTTAGTATAGTGATGAAGTTATATAGCTACAAAAGAATGAGAAATTCATGTTTATTCTTTAGACATGTACTCTACCTTTATTTTCTTCCAACATTATTCCTCTTATACTCATATTCATTGGCGAGTCTCTTATTTTACACTTTTTAATGTCATATTGGTTCTATGTCATGCAATTATGTCAAGTTATTATACAATTAAATTTTTTGTTATCATCATGCATCACAATTATCTAAACAACAAATCACAAAAAAAATCCAAATAAGGAGGTAAGGAGAAAAAAGTTATAACCCATGATCAAAATAAAATAACAAAACCTGACTAATCTATACTTAAAAAAAAAGAGAAGGAGAAATAAGTTACAATCCAATAATTTTAAAAAAGTTCACAGTTCATAAAATTACAATCTAAAAAATCATTATTAAATCTATTTGACTAAACAAGTTCAAAACAAAATTATAATGAACGAATAATAATAAGCCCATCGGGTTGACCCATTAGACAAACCCATTAATTATATCCTATAAAATCTTTTACAAATCCACAAAAGGTTAGCAAAGATAAATAATAAAAATAAATAAAATAATCTACTAAAATGTATATAGAAAATGCATAGGCACCCTAACAAAATCTAAATTAATCTAATCTATATCTAGAATTAAAATTTATTTAGAATTAAATTTATTGAAATAATGAAAAATTAGAATAAAATTGAAATTAAATTAAAATCACCTAAAACACAAAATATTTTAATTTTACTAAATTAATTAAAATCTAAATTATTTTTTTACATGTTTATATAATTTCTAATTAGTATAATTATAGATTAATCAACCTAAATTAAATCAATTAACAAATATCAAACTTGGTTATTAGGTTCTATAGACATTAAAATATATCGAACTTGGTAAATATTAGTAATAAAGTGAGTTTTGATGGCAAAAATTATTGAAGTAGATTGATTTAAATTTCAAGAAGATGGCAAGAACCAGAGGTGGTCATATAGGAGGTCATGGTTATAGTCGAGGTAGAAGCAGAGATAGAGGACGTTGTGTCTAGGATGATAGAGCTAAGTTAGTAGAGTTTGCTAATCTTTCAACTAGGAGTCGAGTATTGCCACGAGAATCACCTCCGCTGTCATCCTCAGTTGGCAACGAGAGAGATGAAATGCATAATGCTCGAATAGGTAGTCAACAAGATAGTTCGGTACCAGCTGCTTCTATTTTGATTTTTGAGAATGTGCAAAGGAGAGCATGTAATAACTATTAACCTCCACAGTTGATGATGCTAATGAACATGCCAAATCAATAAGCACCACCAGTGGCATATATCGATGCCACTGATTTAGCACGTACAATGGCAACAGTAATGTCGAAGAGGGAAAGATATAAGAAACTGGGAGACATTATCAAACATGCTAAGAAGTAAGGAACATATGATTTTTAAGATACTCTAAACCCTGGTCAAACTAAAAAATGGGTCAAGACTATAGAAAAAGCTTTCACTACATTATATGTAATAACCTACCCTAGAAATAAATTGGGTTATAGGTAGATTTATGGATAAGATAAGCATTAGAAATAAGTTTTAAGGGTTATTTTGTGCCTAAAGAGTTTTATAAGGGTCAAAATGGCTATTTGGTTTTAAAAAAATGCAAGAGCATTATAGCATCTTCCCTTCCTCACGTTTCTGCCATTCATGGCTCCTTACACATTATTTTCTTGTTCTTTCTTTCTTATTCCTTCACTACTCAACTTCTTCTTCTTAATTTTTCTTCTTCTTAATTTTTCTTCTTCCTTTTCCTTTAATTTTCAATCTTCAAATTTAAAACAACAAATTCAGAGTTTCATTTAGCAAATTCAAGATTTGATATATAAGAATTTTTGTAAGTTTATATATATAAACTTTCAAGCTTTCAGACTATTAAAAAAATTTGATGTTTTGGATTGTATATTGAGTTTCAAGCATTGGTTTATCAAAAATGGATCTTAGGTTTGAATTAGATTGATTTTTATTTTTTGGCTGAAACAGAGTTATTTTTTGCATTCTGTGCAATTTTGGGTCGATCAGGCGACGCCTCAACATTGAGGAGGCACCTCAGTGCACTAAGGTAGAACCTCAGTGCACTGAGGAGGCACCTTAGTGCACTGAAGAGGCACCTTAGTGCACTACGGAGGTGCTTCAGTGACCTTTCCGAGCTTTGAAACCCTTACTAAAGCTATTTCAAACCATTTTTTAGGTCCCATAACATATCTTTTAGCCGTAGCTTGATTAGGTTGAGTAGAATTTATATAGAAAACTCATAATCTTATATTTTGGTACTTGAATGTTAGGATTAGAATTTGTAGCGGTGGTAGAGCCTAGATCAGGTCCAGCTAGCTAGTTTTTAGCTCAGCAAGCTCAGGTGAGTGGCTAAACCTATAACTTTATTTTTTGAAATTACATATATAACAATGTTGAAGGATATAAAATGTTCTTCCATAATTTAACTGATGTTTTCTTACAAATAGTTTTCTATCAAATATTAAGTTATTATCATCGTTTTACACCTTACTTAGTTTCCGTAATAGAAATTGGGAACATGTAGTAATATATTTCTTACTAATATAACTAAAGGAATTTTAAAGCAAGAATATGTTATTGTTCATCTTTTATGAAATGATTATTCTCAGTAGTATATTGATTATAGTATCAGCTAAAGATGCATCTATTATGATTTATTATTAATTTAATTAAAGTGAATGTTTTGATTTATAAACAAGTTTATACACTCGTGATTTATACCCTTTAGATTATACCATAATGACTGGTGTCTTATCTCAGCAGTATATATATATATATATATATATATATATATCTCAACAATATTATTTAGCAACTATCTTTGGGACAGTGCTTGGTTGTACATATAGCCTTTGGGGCATAAAATTGGGTGGTTAGCCTTTTAGGGGTAGCTCTGCACATGCGTATGACCAACATTATATATATATACACTTGGGCTATTAGCGTCATCATTGCACCTAATGTGTTAGCAATCTAGCATAATCTTTTGGTTACACATTTAATGAGTGTATGGATTTAAAATCATGATGAATGTTCTCTTAATTTATAGCAATTGTACATCTACATTTATGCAGTATTTCAACTACCAACAAGTTAGCTTAATATTATATCATTAGTATTATTTCAGCAGTTTATAAATATTTATCAAAGTAGTTTTTATACATATTTATATAGCTATTATAGAAATTAGCTAATGTTCCTACTTTATTTTACTGTAACCACTCACTGAGTATTTTTGTACTCACCTTTTTTTATTTTTAAATTATTTCTGATCCAATAGTGTAGCAGTAGCAGTAGTTCATAAGACCTGTATTGGTGTTTATCTAGTGTCTAGAAGAGGTTGATTCAATATATTCAGACTTCGGACTTTTGTATGACCTTTAAGATAAATTTGTCAAATAAGTATTAGAATTGTTATTTATGGTTTAATGATGTTTTAGGAAAATTTTATTATGTATAGAGATAGTAAAATTTTCAGACAAGTTTATTGGTTAAAGGTTATTAGTAAAAAAATTAAGTATAATTTAAATAAATTCTATTTACAGCATTAGCACCAGCTCATCATTTTAGCATGTCACGCCTGCTCACTAGTTAGTGGAGTGGGTGTGACAACTTAATTGGTATCAGAGCCTAGGTTTAGCAGAGCTTAGGTTTAGTAGTTTGTCTAGATTTAGTAGTTGCATAATTTCTATCTTTGGAATAGAATTTCTAAGTCTGAAACCTTATTATTGTTGTGTTTTTATAGATCATGCAATCGAGACTTAGAGGTAGTAGAGGTCGTAGTAATTGTGGTGGCGTCACTAGACTTACTGATATTGGCCAACCTCATAAGAATCCTTCTGATCATCCTGAAAGAGCATATAATATATCTGTTAGTGGAGGGGAACATAGGGATTCCACCTTTGGTGGTGTATCAGGAGCGTATCCAGCTGCTCCACCTTCACAACTTATTCCTACACCTCTAGCTCAGCCACCACCAGTTCTACCTATTCCTCAGCCAGAGCAACCCATACCTCATTTTTAAGTTGACATAGGTATGGGAGCTTTGATGACTCAGGCTTTTGTGGCAGCTATGGCTACACGAGAGCAGTATCGAGATCCTTGGATGATAGTAGATCATGCTCGTAGATTGGGTGCATATGATTTTGAGGGGTTTATAGATGGTGGAATAGCTGATGAGTGGTTGAAGAAGTTAGAGAAAGCTTTTCTTATTTTAGGATTGGATGGGATTTAAAAGTAATTATTATTATTTAGTTTTTATTGTTAGAGAGAAAATCTAAGTGTTAAGTGGAAGACATATTCAAGAAGTCAAGGAAGACATCAAGAAGGCTATCCAATATGAAGTAACCTTCTGGAGAGCATTGGAGAATTCATCAAACACAATTGCTATGTCTTTTTCTCTTTTCTCTAATTAGTTGCTTGATGTTTAAAATACCTTCTTGTTATGACTAATATTTATCTTGGCTAAATCCTTGTTTATTAGAATTGCAAGGATGAATTAATCTTATGAACTACATTTTTATCTTTTATAATGCATGAATGATTTAGTTTTAATTGAGTGTTTGAATATGTTATGTATGCTTGATCATGATATATGACTTATTAATCAAATGTTCATAACGAGAGTTGGGATATTTTAGTGGAAATGTAATTGAAATTACTTAAAGGATATGAAGGTACTTGGAGATAAGAAATCCACTTTGAGGGGTCAAAGCATTGGCAAGGAACTTAATGGCTTTTGTCTATCTCTACAATATCATGAGAGTGCTTGTAGACTCTAGATGGAAATACCCTTAATTGATAATGAGAGTGCTTGTAGACTCTAGATGGAAATACCCTTAATTGACAATGAGAGTTGCTTTTAAGGATTATTGGCCACATTCTCCAATCATTGCATGTGTTTATGTGTTTGTTACTTTTTATAGTTCTTTGATTAATTCTAAATTGTGATTCTAATGAACATTGCTTGAACTTGTTATTAGTACATTTAGATTAATTAGAGTAATTTTTAATTCTTAGTAATTTTAAAATAGTTAGAACAATTCAACATTTTCTCTTATAACATTTGCCTATCCATCTAAGTATTTGCTCGGTTAATATAAAATTGCTCCAAATTCCCTAGTGTTCGACACCCAACTTGCTATACTTAGTCTTGGAGACTAGGTTATTATATTTAACTCACATCACATGCTAATTTTTATTAGTATAGATGTGCCCTATGACCATTCATGTATATAGACATTGAATATTTATCCCCATGGCAATGAAATATTCATTTGGATTAAAGTGTTTGTTTATTTGAATATTTACCCTTAGTACAATGTTAGATAAGTTTATCATCAAGAGTTGATAATATGAGTGAGAAACTTATCTAGTACATGTACTATAAAAATTCATAGTCATAAGATTAATATATGGGTAGTATTAATCTGTAGACTATCACCTCTATCTATTTTCCTTGATCAGTATATGATATCGACAGTGGGAGGTAGTGAGTCTCATGCTACTTGTTGTGAGATATCAGAATAGACATGTGGATACTCATGTGATTGGTGGACCGAACTGTGGCATAAGATTTATGATTGCATGGATATTCACTTAAGTCAACAATCACAATCTTGGACATAATGGTGCATATGGTCCTTTGACCTGAGGTGACACGGTCATCCACATATGGTTGGTTAGAGTTTGTTACCGCTTACATACCTATGCTAGCCATATGTGGGTATATGGCGTGTGGTGGCTCTAGTTGGTTATATGTAAGGATGAATGATCGGCCAAGATGGAATTCATTACCTGGAGTGAACCGGGATAAGATCCTATGCTATCTAAGTTATTCTTGATGAATAAGTACATGTCCAGGTCAAACTTGACTTATCCGAAAAGTGTTTCGGTGCTAGAAAAGAGTTTCTAGTGAAAGTCATGTTTTATTGAGAATTGAACTTAAGATGAGGTCATATGATTGAGGCAATTAGAGTTTGGCTAAACCGTGACTCTAGCCAATATC
>CATIWO010646182.1:0-11352 GCA_949673435.1 Macaranga tanarius
TATAGAGCTAGGCAATTCTCCTCCAAAATGATTTCGTGCAAGACCCAACATCTCTAAACTGGTGCAATTAGCCAAAGAAGTAATAAAATTCAAGTCATCATTTTTTCCAGTTCCCAAATAATTATCGTCAAAATTGAGTCTTACTAAGCTTTTCAATCTTTGCAAAGTTTTGGGAATAGAGCCAGTAAGACCATTTTGAGCAAAATCAAGAACCTGAAGGTCAGAAGCATTTGACAATGATACAGGAATAGACCCTGTAAAATTGTTAACTCCGCCAGCAAATATTCTCAAGCCGGGAAGAGTAAGGCCAATATCTGATGGTAATTGCCCATGCAACTGGTTTTCAGTGACAGAAAAATAGTATATGGAAGAGATATTATAAATTGAAAGAGGGATCGTACCAGAAAGATAATTGTCATAAAGTTGAAAGAAGCCCAAGTTTTTCAGCCTACCAAACTCATTGGGTATATTACCATGAAATTTATTCTGAGCAAGTGTTATTGCAAACAGGGAAGAGAAGTTCCTGTAAGATTGTTCCCTCCAAAACCAAAGGCAATCAACTTAGACAAAGAGCTAAGCTCTTCAGGAATTTCCCCGAACAAGTTGTTGAGAGATGCTTCAATTACTGTAAGTTCCTTGCAGTTGGTGAGATTTGTTGGAATTTTTCCACTAAAGTAATTGTAGGTCAAGTTTATATGCTGCAATAGCAATAAACGACCCATTTCTTGAGGAAGTGGACCAAAGAAGCTGTTGTCGTACAAGTTGAGTCCTGTAAGAAATGTGAGATTGCCTATAGAAGGAGGTACAGAGCCAGCCAATCTTTGAGACTCCAGGTTCAAGATTACGACTCTATCATTAGCCATATTGCAAGAAACACCAACCCAATTGCAGAAATGGACCGAATCATTCCAAGAACTCATGATTGAAAGAGGATCTTGAGTTATCAGATTCTTGAAGTCTAGCAAAGCCAGTCTGTCTGTTTCATTTCCAAGATTAGCTGCTCCAGCACCAGATTCCAAGCCACATATTAGGCATAAAAGATGAAGAATCCAAAAGGGAAAATTTCTGGAAACCCACTTGGAATTCACACAAGAATTCTTCATTTTTCTAGAAAAAATGCAGAACTAACGAACAGTCTTTTGCACAATTTTAATATCAGTTTCATGGAAATGAAATCAAATTTAAAACCCAAATGAGAAATTGAGAGATGATAGTGAAATAAACTACCATCATCAATAAAGGAAGACTTTTTTGCTATGAACCTGAACAAAGAGAAATATTCAGCGGAGTAGCTTTGTGAAGTGATATTTAGCTAGTTTCAGAAGGAAGTTGGAGAAATGATTGAGTAAAGCCAGTTCACCGTATAGTATTATGGGATATATAGTATAATTAATTAGTATTTATTATACTTTTACCTTTAAAAGTTAAATATCTAACAATGATTACTTTTCACATATTTATAAACTTTTTATTTAGAATTATGATTTATTTTTTAAAATAATGATATGTAGTATAATTTATTAATTTTAAAATTAAATACAATTAAATTATTTAATTATTAATTTAAATTAATTAAAAAAATTCATAATTCATAATTCATAATTCATACAAAAAGTTCATAAAAAGTTTAATTAATTTAAATTGAAAATTAAATAATTTAATTTAAAAATTAATAAATTATATCAAATATCATTATTTTAAAAAATAAATTATAAATATAAATAAAAAATTTATAAATATATGAAAAGTAATCATAGTTAGATATTTAACCTTTAAAGTTAAAAGTATAATAAATGCTAACTAATTGTGCTACATGTCAAATGTATAGTGGAAAATTCATAATCCTACACGACAAACTAGATTCACCCAAGAATTTTTCAAGTTGAGACTGAGACTAAATTTTTTCATATATTATATTTTAAAATTAAATTATTTCAATATATTATGTTTTAAAATTGAATTCATGACATACATTTTAATATTTTAATATAAATATTTAAAATTAAAAATAATTAATTAAAATTGATTAAAATTTTGACTAAATTAAAATATGTATTTATTATTTTATTAAAAATATAATTATAATTTTATAATTAACTAGTGATAATTTTAACATTATTTTTTATAAAATAGTATAATAATGAAAAATATAATTTTTAAATATCAAGAGGTAAATAGTATAACTAATTTTATATTAGTTAATGTAGCACCCTCCAGATACCACATATGCGTGTCCCCATAATGTTAACAATTAAAACAAATATCATGAATAAGAAAATTTTTGAATGAAAAGATACTTTATATATATCAGAAGTACTAGTTTATACAATGTATATAAGCTTTACATAGATATTTAAAAACAACATAAACTTATTATAAAATTTCCAAATGCCCAAAATGTAAATGCTCATGTGGATGGAGATATCGATCATCAAGCACGCTGTTGTCCCACCTGAGTTCACAACTAATCAAGCTTCACGCTTCTATCAAAAATGCGCCTCAAGCTAGGCTATCTATCCTAAACATGCAACAAATAAACCTTCTCAAGAACTAATTAATCTAATTTTAAAGATAAACATTGAAATTTAGGCTACACGGTCTAGAACATGACCGTGTTCCGACCCGTATTCGCTTTGGTCCCAAACACATTCTCGCACACGGCTATGAACACACCCGTGTTCTTGTCTGTGTGCGTCTCGGTCTAAAATGTACATTTCCTCGCCCGTATACTAGACCGTATAGCTCTCGGTCCAAAACTCACATATTTTCGAAATTAGACATAGTCACAAACACGCCCGTGTTTGTGTCTGTATTGCTCTCCGTCGAAAATACATATTTTCATAATTTTATGTACGGCCATGTACACGCTCGTGTACTAGACCGTGTTTCTCTCGGTCCAAAAATGCTTGAATTCACAAATTGGTACACGGCCTTGAACACGCCCATGTCTCAACCCGTGTCTAAACACACGGCCTGGGATATGCCCCTGTCGCAGCCTGTTTTCTCAACCTAAAAGCATATTTCTTCTATTAACAAACAATTCAACATAAGTTCAAAATTCCAATTACATTAATAGCAATCCAACAAGTGCTACCATAGATAAATGGGTGTTCACAACTCAATATCTACACCTCATCAATCATCACATTTCTCAATTTATCAATTTCGCAATAACACTTCATTCAACACTTAATATACATACATAATATATAATGCATGATTATGCTTGTTAGTATCCGGCCGAAGTTCTCATCACACGTCTCACACGTTTCACACAAAGCTCACTTTTTCTTTTTAACATTTTATTATTTTTATATAACTGTGGCCATTCCTAAGACTCTCTGTCCAGCTCAGTCTCAGATCTCACATGTATATATATATATATATATATATATATATATATATATATATATATATACATATATATATATATTACATGAATGACCACATCTGAGACTCTCTGCCCAGCTCAATCTCATATCGTGGAGTTTAATCTCCACACACACACGTTTTCCTCACATACCTCATAATGTGCATATTTCAATTCATACCTCACAATCAATATGCTTATGTATTTCACCATCACAATTCAATTATCACATTTCATTTCCAATAACATGGTGAAATCAACACACCACATCATGTGGCTTGCAGAATATAGGTGCCATCATTCATAGTTCACCATAAGCATTAGATACTTATATAACTCATTCTTGCCATAGTAAATAACATACACAATCAAATATAATTAAACAATTATAGTTATAAGAGAATTAATATAAGTAAGCATTGTATTAATAATTACTTATAAAAAGCTTCAACTCTTTCTCAAGCAAAGCTCTCCCCCTATTAAGTAGGGCCTTCTTTATCTCTTTCAACTCCTACACATCATATATATTTTCAACAAGCAAACATTACAATTCATTCCAAAAATACAAAGTGTAAGTAAATGCCCCACACACACACACACAAGTCCAATAATCCCCGAATTGCTACTAAAGCTAGGATTATGTGCCTACTTTAAATTTCAATTGGAATAACTTAATTAGAACATGTGTAGAATTAATTATGGATTTTAGAATCCATTCAGCTAAAATAGAGCATTACTGAGAGTAATAAAATGTTCAGCCTTATTTGACCCTTCTATCAACGAATTCAGTCAAAATTTAAAATATAAAAATTGTAAAAAACTCTTTGAAGTTTCTCAAAAATTCAACAATGCCTAAATCCTCTGTAGCTCTAGTTATAGCCAAAATACAGAGGTTAAAATTTTAGTAAAAATAGAGTACGAAATTTACTACCCAAAACCCTATTACAACTAAACCAAAAACACAATTAACTTACCAAGAGATGTTCTTGAACTATGGAGGTTGATATCTACAGCATAAACTCCCAATTCCTCAGCCAAATCCGCTCTCTCTCTCTACCAAATCCTTAGTTCCTTTAAAAGAAAAGTGGGTGCAACTAGCTATTTTCTTAAGAAGCTCTTCACATGGATATGCATGGTCACATAAAAGGAGAAGAAGATATAGCCAAAGTTTGTGATATTTATTTCCAAATATCCATTTAAATCTTTAATGAAATGTTACTTTTTCCAACTAGTTCTTAAACTTATAATTGCTTCAATCAAGTCCCTAATATCCTTATAATCTAATCCCTTTCTATAATTCATACCCAATCTTAACTTAAATAAAGTCTATAATCTCACATGCATAAGATGCAACTACATACGTCATAAATACATATGTAAAAAGGGCGGGTGTTACATTTCTTCTCCCTAATAAAATTTCATCCCCGAAATTTATTACTTACCATCTTTCAAGAACAAATGTGGACATTTCTGCTTCATCTGTTCTTTCACTTTCCATGTGGCTTCTTTCAGTGAATGGTGGCTCCATTTCACTTTTACTATTGGAATCTCTTTACTTCTCAGTTGCTTCACCTTTCGGTCAAGTATTTCAATTGGTTTTTCCATATAAGTCAACTTCTCAGAGATTTCAATCTCATGCTCTTGTATGATGTGACTCGAGTCTGATCGGTATCGCCGTAGTATCGATACATAAAACATATCGTGAATGGATGATAATTCTCTTGGAAAAGCCAATCTATAGGCTAGTGGTCCAATCATCTCAAGGATTTTATATGGTCCAACATACCTTGGACTCAGTTTCTCATGCTTGCCGAACTGCAAAATCCCCTTCCATAGTGACACTTTTAATAAAACTTTCTCTCCGACATCATACTCTGTTTCTTGACGATGTCGATCTGCATAACTTTTCTGGTGGTTTTGGGCTGCTTTTAAATATTTTTTGACCCCTTGAACTTTTTCCATAATTTTTTATATTAAGTCTGGTCCTTCAATTTGTCTCAAGCCTTTAACATTCCAACAAATCAGACTTCGACATTTTATTTCATAAAGAGCTTCATACGATGACATTCCAATGCTAGAATGAAAAATGTTATTATAGGTGAATTCTAGCAATGGCAATTGGTTGTCCCAATTGCCTTTGAACTCTATAGTACAAGCTCTCATCATATTTTCTAGAATTTGAATCATCCTCTCTGATTGTCCATCCGTTTGAGGATGAAAAGCAGTACTAAAATATAATTTAGTACCCAATGCTCTTTGTAGGCTTCCCCAAAAATTCAATGTAAAATACGGATCTCGATCCGACAGAATGGACAATTGCACTCCATACAACCTCACAATCTTGGAGACATATAAAGATGCTAACTTGTCTAAAAATCAGTTTGTTATATCAGTAAAAAGTGTGCAGATTTGGTGAGTCTATCAACTATCACCCATACCACATTATGCTTCCGAAATATTTATGACAATCCATCGTTATCCGCTCCTATTTCCATTTTGGTATCTTTAATGATTGCAATCTCCCCGCTAGTGTTTGATGTTCAGCTTTTACTTATTGGCATATCAAGCATTTGGCCATATATTCTGCCACATCTCTCTTCATTATCGACCACCAATAGAAAGGCTTCAAATCCTAGTACATCTTTGTGCTTCTAGGATGCATCACATATGGAGTGGTATACGCTTCATCCATAATATATTTTCATAATTCTCTAATATTCGGAACACATACTCGATTGCCAATCACTAACATACCATCTTCTCTGATTGCAAACTATGTATTGACTCCTATTTCCACTTTTTCTTTCATCCTCTTCAAGTACACATTATCCATTTGAGCCTTCCCAATTTGATCCACCAATAATGGTTGAACTTACAATGCCGCTAATAAATGGTCTCCTTCAACATCAAGATTAATATTCAATGCTCGTAATGCTACAAGATTCTTCCTTTCATAATAAATTATTTCTGCCGAACTCTCCATCGTTTTGCAACTCAAAGCATCGGCTACCATGTTCGCTTTTCTAGGATGGTACTCAATAGTGCAATCATAGTCCTTCAATAACTCTATCCATCTTCATTGTCTCAAGTTTAATTCTTTCTGCGTAAAAATATACTTCAAACTCTTGTGGTCGGTGAAAATGGAAAATGTCTCTTCATATAAATAATGCCTCCAAATCGTCAATGCATGCAAAATTACTGCTAACTCTAAGTCGTGAGTAGGATAATTAGCTTCATGAGTTCACAATTGCTTTAAAGCATATGCGATCACCTTCCTATTTTGCATAAAAATGCACCTCAATCCTTGTCCCGAAGCACCAGTATACACAACAAATCATCCATCTCCAGTTAGTAATACAAGCACTGGAGTGGTAGTCAAGGCTTCTTTTAACTTCTCAAAACTCCTTTGATAAGTTTCAGTCCACCGGAACTGCACATTCTTCTTTTATAGATTCGTCAAAGGCCTTGCAACAATAGAAAAATCTTGTACAAATCTGCGATAATATCTAGTTAAACCCTAATTTCTCGTTCATCTCTTTACTTTCTTATGTATTGTTATTATGCTTGCAAAAATGGATCAACTTATTTAACTTGCTTTTATTTTGTACTTGATTTAAGTTGATTCATAAAATTGACTCTCTTGCACTTAAAACAGTGTTCACAAAAATTTTAAATCTGTACTTTATTTTAGGCTTTCGCATTTCAATTTGAGCTAGTAAAATTAGTTTCAGCTTTCAGAATAGTTTGAAAAGCTCAATTCACCCCCCTCCCCTCTTAAGCAGCCTAACAGACCTAACAATTAGTATTAGAGTGGGTTTACCCTGCTAATAGATCCATATAGATGTTAGCTCGAGTGCTATTCCTTGTGCCTCTGGGCTTCCCGAGGGAAACTCCATTTCTAGACCACCTCTTTTCATTGGAACCAATTATGATTACTGAAAAAATAGGATGAAAAACTTTATTTAAGCTATTGACATTGGATGCTGGAAAATCATTCTTAAAGGACCTGTTATTCCTACTAAGAAAGATGTTGAAGGCAAAGAAATTCCAATTCCTAAGTCAAAATATTCGGAAGCTCATTGAAAATTAGTCCAGCTAAATGCTAAGGCTCTTAACATGCTTCGTTGTGCTCTTGATGTGAATGAATACAACAGGATTTCAATATGCACTTCAGCTAAACAGGTGTGGGACAAACTTGAAGTGACCAATGAAGGAACCAATCAAGTTAAAGAGTCTAAAATTAATCTGCTATGGAGAGAGTACGAGTTATTTTCCATGAAGCCTGATAAAACTATCTCTTCAATAAATACTCGATTCAGTGAGATTGTCAACTCACTCAAGAATCTTGGAAGAAATCTCACAGATGAAGAAATGATGAAGAAAATCCTCAGATCCCTACCTGAGAAATAGGAAACTAAAGTGATTGTTCTTTGTGAAGCTAAAGACTTGTGAAACTATTCCTATGATGAGCTAATTGGATCTCTTCTTACTCATGAGATGATGATGACAGGCAATTCTAAGGACACCTCTGCAGAGAAGAAAAAGAGAGGAGATATCACTTTAAAGATAGAATCAGGCTCAAAAAACTCAACCAGTTCCGATGATGAAGAAGTGGTGCTAATCACAAGATAATTCAAGAAAGGTGGAAGGACATACCGGAATAATATAAAGAGAATATTCAAGCCAAACTCAGACTACCAAACTAAAAAGGAGACCACAAAAGTCATTTATTTTGAGTGCAATAAACCAGGACATTTGAGAGCTAATTGTCCTAAGCTGAGAAAGAAAATAAAGAAAAAGAAGCTCAAGAAGGCAATGGTTGCTACTTGGAGTGACAGTGATGAATCCAGCTCATGTGATGAGGTGCAAGATGGAAAGGAAGTTGCAAATCTATACTTGATGGCAAAAGAGGATAAAGAGATTGGTGAATCGCAAGCTGATACGGAGACTGAAACTGATATGAGTACAAAATTAACTCATGAGGTAAATTCTTCTGAACACATCCCTTATGATGAACTTGAATGTGCCTTTGGTGAACTATATAAGGAATTTAGAGCCTTGACTAAAAAGTATAGTTCACTTAAGAAATAGCTCAAGAATGTGAAATCTGAAAAAGAAACTTGCATGTGTGACATTTCTGAAGTTGAGCTTAATAAACTCAAAGAAAAAGAAATGCATGCTTAAAATATCTATGCTGAAGCCTCTAAGAAACTAGACCATGCTGATTCTTTGAAAAAGGAACTTGAAACTACCTTCGATGTAAATCTTGTTCTCTTACAAGAGAATGAAGAGTTACAAAAGAAAGTAAATGGTCTAACTAAAGACCTTGAGAAACTCACTAAGGGAAAATAAAATCTTGATGCTCTCCTAGGAAATCAACTCTTTACAAATGGAAGACAAGGGCTAGGATATGAGAATGTTGCTAAAGCTAAGAAGCATGAAAACTACTTTGTTAAAGCATCATCTTCATCACACTCTCATGCTACATGTTTCTATTACAATCATTCTGGTCATATTGTAAAATTTTGTGCTTACAAGAAAAATATTTCTAAAGCTAATTTTGACTAGGTACTAAAAGGAACTAGGCAGACTTCAGAAACTAACATGATAGAACCTAAACTAGTTTGGGTACCTAAAAATAAGTGATCTGATTGCAGGTATGCCTAAGAATAATGGATGCGCACAACAAGTGGTATATGGATAGTGCTTACTCTAGGCACATGACAGGTGATAGGACAAAGTTCACCCAACTAAAAATGAAAAATAGAAGAACAGTTAGCTTCAGAGATGACAGCAAAGCTAAAATTGTGGGATTTGGAATAATTGGCATAAATTCATCAACTAAAAAGGTATCTTTGGTTTCTAATTTAAAGTTCAATCTTATAAGTGTGAGTCAACTGTGTGATAAGAACAATAGAATCATCTTTGAACCCACTCATTATGAAGTTCAAAGCTTGCATGATAATCAAACTCTTTTTGTTGGGAATAGAGTTGCAAATGTCTACTTGGTTGACTTTGAGAAATTAGATCATGCTAGCAATCTGTGTCTATCTTCTATAGATGATGATAGTTGGATTTGGCACAAAAGACTTGGTCATGCAAGCATGCATTTGATCTCCAAGCTATCTAAAAATGAGCTTGTAAATGGACTACCGAAGCTAAAATTTGAAAAAGATAGTGTTTGTGATGCTTGTCAATTGGGAAAATAAACAAGATCTTCTTTTAAATCAAAAGGGTCAGTATTGACAACCAAACCTCTTGAATTACGGCATTTAGATATATTTGGTCCGGTCTCACCATCTAGCTTAGGAGGAAAATCATATGCATTGGTTATTGTTAATGACTATTCAATATTCATATGGACCATCTTCCTAGGACATAAGAATGAGTTCTTTAACAAGTTTTCTAGTCTGTGCAAGAAACTTCAACATCAAAAGAGCTATAACATCATAATGATTCAAAGTGATTATAGAAAAGAATTTGAGAACAAGCAATTTGAAGAATTCTGTGATGAGTTTGGAATAACACACAACTTCTCAGCTCCAAGGACACCTCAGCAAAATAGTGTGATGGAAAGGAAAAATAGAACCTTGCAAGAAATGGCTCGGACAATGCTCAGTGAAGCTAATTTGCTAAAATACTTCTGGGCTGAAGCTATTAACACATTATGCTACATTTTGAACAGAGCATTGGTAAGATCTACCTTGAAAAAGACCCCTTATGAACTCTGGAAAGGTAAGAAGCGAAATATAAGCTACTTTAAGATCTATGGATGCAAGTGCTTTGTTCACAATAAAAAGAAAAGTCCTGTTGGTAAATTTAATGTAAAATCAGATGAAGAAATTTTTCTTGGGTATTATGAACATAGCAAGGCTTATAGTGTTTTCAATAAAAGAACACTTAATATTGAGGAGTCAATTCATGTTTTGTTCAAAGAGACTAACCAAACTCCACTAAGTAGAGATGTTGTTGATGACTTTTTTGCAGGTGCTAAAAACTCTAGATAAGAGCAAGAGGAATAAGGTGAAGAGACTGAAGAAAAAGAGACCACACAAGATCAAGAATATGACAGAGCTGAACAAAATCAGTCTAAAGAAAATTTTAAAAATTAGCCTAAGCTCACATTGGAACCCCAAGCAGATGAGACTGAAGAAAATTAAAGAAGTCCTGAAAGAGAGCTACCTGAAGAATGGAGGTACTACAAAAATCACTCAAAGGACAATCTTTTGACAAGTCCTTCAAGTAAACTCATAACAAGAAGTAGTTTTAAGAAGATGATTGGAAATGTGGCTTATGTCTCCAAAATAGAGCCAAAGACTGTTAATGAAACCCAGCAATACAAAAATTGGATTCTAGCCATACAGGAGGAACTAAATTAGTTTGAGAGAAATAATATCTGGAAATTAGTTCCAAAGCCAAAGAACTAAACTGTGATCGGAATAAAGTAGGTCTTCAGAAATAAGCTGGATGAGCATGGAAATGTAACAAGGAACAAAGCCAGACTTATTGCTAAAGGTTATAACAAAGAAGAAGGGATAGACTTTGATAAAACTTTTACACCGGTTGCTAGACTTGAAGCAATAAGAATCCTTTGTGCATTTACTTGTCTCAAGAACTTCAAGCTGTACCAGATGGATGTGAAGAGTGCCTTTCTCAATGGGTACTTAAATGAGGAAGTGTACGTAAATTAGCCCACTAGATTTGAAGACCATGACAAATCAGATTACGTTTATAAGCTAACAAAAGCCTTGTACGGTCTCAAATAAGCTCCCAAAGCATGGCATGAGAGACTGAGAAAGTTTTTATTAGAAAAAGGATTTTCAAGGGGAAAGGTGGACAAAACACTCTTCACCAAAAGTCAGCTTGAGAATATTCTGATAATCTAAATCTATATGGATGACATTGCTTTTGGAGCTACTGATGGGAGCATATGCAAATAGTTTGCTGAAATGATGATGGGTGAGTTCGAAATGAGTATGATG
>CATIWO010646866.1:0-28680 GCA_949673435.1 Macaranga tanarius
TTATTAATAATAGTTGTCATCTATATCACATTTTATTTAAATTTTTTATTGCTTTATATTTAAAAATAAATATATAAATAATAAATAATTTAAATAAAAAAGTTGCATTATATTTAAATAAAAAATTTAATAATATATAACCATTGCTTTATATTTAAAATAAATAAATAAATAAGACTTGACTATATTGATGAGAACCTTAAAAAAATAAGTACTCAAAAAAAAAAAAAAAAAACATGTCCGGTTGCATTATAAAAGGAAAAGTATTATATCTAGTTATTTTATTGTTAAAGTTAGAAATTAATTGTCATATATTTCAAATTACCATGTGTCTTAAATATATAGGATAGCTCATAAACTTACGTACGTGATGAATCAGATCCACCTAAAAACTTCTCCTTTGCTACACATGTACATTAATGAAATCAAGTTTTTGATACCAATCCGTCTTAATTAATCACCTAATTATAATTATTTTGCATTGAGAAAAATGATTTTTTTTTTTCTTGTTTGTTCGATGCTGATGACATTGAGAACTTTTTGGATTTAAAAAAGGGATCATCAAGAACTTTTTGGTAATTAATTTGTCACATTTTGATTGGTGCAAAAAGAATTCTTAGTTAAATAATGCAATTTTTATTCCTTACTTTACATGTACCGATCCTATATTCCTATTGCATTTTGTTTTTTTGCCTAATCACTATAAGTACTTAAATTTTACAATTTATAATAAAAATAATGACTTCACCTACTATAACTAATTGATGCAATATTATTAAATATGCATTACGAGACATTTCCTTTACAGCAGTAGAACAAATTAAGTATACTAATCTTATGATGAGAAGTTCTCAACTTTATGACCTGCGAGATGTACCTAAGAGGACATTTTATCGATGATGTTTTAAATTTATAAGAGAATTAGTTCCAACCATAATATTTTTAGTTTCTATGACAATTCCAATTATAACATTTCTATGACGATAATATTTTTCTCTATATTAAACAAAAAGTTAAAAATTATGAGTTTAATTTTGCGTTTTATGATTTTACCTGTTAATTGGGTAATCAATTTTGAATTTATTTTTATTTTTACTTTCGTAACTTTTTTTTTTCTAGATGAAATAATTAGGTATATTAGTGTTAGAGTATTAGTATTTTTGAGAGGAACAAAGATCGAATCCTACTTATCAGTTATCACCAAGAAATAAATGTTTTTCCATAGATCATAATTTAGGCAACATTCGAACCTATAATAGATAGCTTTGCAAAAACAAGAAAATGCAAGTACTTATGGGCACTAAAAAAAAATAAAAGGCTACTTGTGCAAAGCCTTAGCCTTGTACGATAAGAATGTGGGTAAAGAAAATGAGAAATGACACTTTTTTTTTTATTGGAAATTTTTTTAGCAAAACAGTAAATTAGATTTTACCGTCAACTATGCTTCAACCTCAAATCATTGGTAATGTACAGAAAAGAAAAATCTAAAAAAAGCTACACCCACAACTAATTTTAAGTATTATTTTGTATCAAAATTCCGTTTAACTGCACATTATTAATTGACATCATATGATATTGTCCTAAAAGAGGCTATACAATATTATTCCTTCCAAGTATGAAATCCAAATGGATTGCTTTCTGCTCAGTCACAAAAGTCACTGCTAGCTGAAGGAAAATTGATTTGGTCTATAATTCACATGCTGTCACAAAATTACCACTACTGATTGCAATATTGAACATTAAATCTGAGACTGTATATCTTTTTCCTGTATTGTATAAGAAATACGACATACAACTATAGTCAGTACAAAAAAGAAAAAAAAAATTATAGCCCCTCTAGCTAATAGTAGTATTTATTTTGAGGACCTTTTTTCATTTCATGATGCTCTCAAATTAATCAACTTGTAGCTCTTATTTTCCAAATTCTATTGTTGGATTCATCAATATCATCCCAATATTAAGCAAGATCACTGACCGTGCATCGTTTTTCCATAGTAGTAATGACAATATAGTTACATGAATTTAGATAATAAATTTAAATTAAGTATTTGATATACCTTTTTTTTTTAAGTTATTAAAAAAATTTATGTAATTATATATTTACTCTCACTAAATTTTATATTTCTTTACAAAAATTTTACTTTAACTTTTATTTTTAATCATGAGCTAACTCACGATAAACCAAAGCCACAATTTAAAGTTAAGACTGTAGAACTAAATTAGACAAAGGATGGCCACATGCTATTTGTGTAATATTTTGTCATTAATAAAACTTCTAATATTTTTATACCAAATAATTAACTATTGAAATTATTTTACTTGCTCATTTTTAACATTGTTTTATAATTTATAAATTAAAGTTCACATATTTGCAAACCATTTGTTTTAATTTTATCACCTAAATATCTACCTTAATCACTAATAACTATAAAAATGTGTTAAATTTTATAAATTATTAAATAATAAAATTATTAATTATTCAGTATTAAATGAAATTAAAATTTTAATAGTAATTTATGAAATTATGAATTCATTGAATATTAAAAATAAAAAAATTCCACTTCTATTCATGAAGGTCAAATATTTTTTGAAACCATTGGCAAATTGTGAAATCCATGACAATTGACAAGACAGGCTGATATATATCTCAGGAGAGAAAAATTTATCTTTTTGAGAAGATTTGTAATTATAAAATGATGGAATGTTATTTTCTAAGATTCGTACACTATAGAAGCATTGGAAAATGGTTGAAATGTTACTAATATACTGTTCGATATATGTTCCCACCATTTATACATCATACTGGAAAATTTAAAACGAAAGAGATGGTTTTATATAAATATAAATAAATTTTTTCTTTATTCTCTTTCTTTATATTGCAATTACTCACTCTCGTCATCCATAAATGCTTTTGCAACCTCTCATTACGCTCTTCAATAACTCCTTTGTTGCCACATCTTCTCCACCTTTTCCTCTTCTTCTTCTTATTCTTCTTCCTATTCTATCACCCTCTTCTATGTTCTTGTTCTTCTTATTCTTCTTTTTTTTTGCTTCTCTCTCACAACCCTTTATTAAGTGCCCTTCACACCAGAACAGCCCCAAAAGTCCACAACCACAAGCTTATTACAGGTCACTCTAATTAAACCTTGTTTTAGCATATTCTTCTTCCAAGGAACTTAAAAGGGTTTTGAGAGTGAAGGCTTCTATATAAACAGGTAAATTATCACACTCATCTGTACTACCAAAAAAAGCCTCCATGTTTTTTTATTTTTATATCATGACGCATAGCTTTTCATGTATCTATCATTTTATTTTCAAGTCTTAACCTGATATGATGTGTTATCTGGTTGATATCTTGTATTAACATCAAATTATAAATGATATGATCTATTTTCGGTTATAATTTTTGCAGAGCTGAAATGGGATTCGGCTAGATCTTTGTAATTGTAAGCGTTTGATAACATTGACTCAGTGCTGGGAGTGAGGTGTTGAAATTGGCTTGTCAAAGGTGGTTGAGACATTGTCAACTTATTAAAGCTTTATTTTTGTTTTTAGTTTATTTATTTTCCAATTTTAGTCTTTTGGCACGTCAGAGTTGAAAGGCTTAAAGAAAGACTTTTCTTGAGAGACCCAAAAACATTAGTCATTTCTGCTCTTTTGCTACTTGCACTGATCTTTTTAGCTTTGCTCAGATTTCTTCAGGGTATCTATTTAAACCCTAAACCAACCCCACAACACCATACCCTAAACAATCAAATTTTTAACCTTCCTTTCAAAAGAAAATAGAGTAAAAGAAATATATATGTATATGGATGCAGCTGCTTAGGGTTTGAGAGATATGCCTTCAAGAATGAAGTTCAAAGGGAAAAAGAAGCTGATTAATTACAATACTTATCTTCAGAGCTAAGTGATCAGGTTCTGGTTCACTTTACTTTTTTTTTCTTCTTCAGATTCTACTTCTTCTTGGGTTTTCAAGATGTTCACAAATTTTTAAAGGGATTTCTTGGGTGTTGGTTTATTTTTTTTCGACTCCATGTCTATATGCATAATGCATTTGGTATATATATCATTTTAGCTTAATGAAAACTTTCCAAGAAACAGTACCATTCTCGGTACGAACGCTAAACTCTTTCTTGAAAACAGACAGAGAGGTTTACTCGTATTTATACCTGTATTATAACTACTATCTCAGTGTAACACAGAGCACTTTACCCTACAAGCCCTTATCTATAACATTTATTAGTGTCGAGCCTGATTTTTCTTATTGCTTCCTCTTGCTGCTTACATTATACATGGCCTTAATTATCTTTTAATAGCTAATCTAACTAGCATATGCCGCTTGTTTGCAGATTGAAAAAAAAAAAGAAGAAGAATAAAACTTTTGTTGACTGAAAATTGTTGCTGCTGCTTTATCAAAATGTTTCAACCAGACATGTTTGAGAGTCACCATATGTTTGATATGACATCCAAGAGTTCTGAAAACGAAATGGGGAAGCTTAAAGATGATGATTATGATCATGAGATCAAATCAGGCACTGAGACCACTGATGCCCCTTCTGGAGATGATCAAGATCCTAACCAACGCCCTAAAAAGAAACGTTACCACCGCCATACCCAGCGCCAAATCCAAGAAATGGAATCGTAAGAATCAATTTAATGATTCTGTCCATTTGAAAGAAAGAAAGATAGATGGATAGACACACTGCGTTTTTGTTCCTTTTGGGATTTTCATTTTATTTTATTTTATTTTTTTTGGGGTTTTATGAGACAGTTTCTTCAAAGAATGCCCTCATCCTGACGACAAGCAACGAAAGGAGCTGGGCCGTGAGTTAGGGTTAGAGCCTTTGCAAGTCAAATTCTGGTTCCAGAACAAGCGCACACAAATGAAGGTAACGCATGTGCTACATTTTAGCCCCACTATACAGAACTTGTCGTTTACTTAGATATTGCTATGTAAAGAAATTTTTTTTTCTTGGGGAGACGTACATTTTATGGTAATCACATATAGGCCTTTTTCTTCTTGGTAAGTTACTTACTGTAATCAACCTCATCACAGATTACATTTCTTGATTAGGTGATGACTTATTTATATATTGTTATACATTGTTTTCACTGTAGGCTCAACATGAACGCCAAGAAAATTCAATTCTGAAGGCTGAAAATGAAAAACTTCGAGCAGAGAACAATAGGTACAAGGAAGCCTTAAGTAATGCCTCATGCCCCAGCTGCGGTGGACCAGCAGCGCTTGGTGAGATGTCCTTTGATGAACAACATTTGAGGATTGAGAATGCTCGTTTAAGAGAAGAGGTTAATATCAAGAAATGGCTTGTTCGGATCTTTTTATGTATTTTTTTTTTTTTCGAACTCCTGTACAATAATTTGTGCCTTTGATTGATTACAGATTGATAGAATATCTGGAATTGCTGCTAAATATGTTGGGAAGCCATTATCTTCTTTGTCCCATCTATCCTCTCACTTACCTTCTAGATCTCTTGATCTTGGAGTTGGCAATTTTGGAGCACAATCAGGCTATGTAGGAGAAATGTATGGAGCTACTGATTTTCTAAGATCAATTACTGGGCCTACTGAGGCAGAAAAGCCGATGATAGTTGAACTTGCAGTTGCAGCAATGGAAGAGCTAATGAGAATGGCTCAGGCAGGAGAACCATTGTGGGTTGCTAGTGAGAACAGTACTACTACTGAGGTGCTTAATGAGGAAGAATACTTGAGAGCCTTCCCTAGAGGAATTGGACCAAGGCCTTTGGGATTAAGATCAGAAGCTTCAAGGGAATCAGCAGTTGTTATCATGAATCATGTTAATCTTGTCGAGATTCTAATGGATGTGGTGGGTATTTCTCATTTAGTAAACAAATTATCTAAATTATTTACTAAATCTTGATTTGGGTTTTCTTTCTGTTGTTTCCAGAATCAATGGTCTAATGTGTTTTGTGGTATAGTATCAAGAGCAATGACTCTAGAAATCCTGTCAACAGGAGTGGCTGGGAACTATAATGGAGCCTTACAAGTGGTACTAATAAATTAAAGAAATTCATGAATTATTGACTTCTTCTCAAATCAAAACAACGTTTTTAGTTGTTTCAAAAACACCTTAATTAACACCAACTCAATCAACTATTTTTCATAGATGACAGCAGAGTTCCAAGTCCCTTCACCATTGGTTCCAACTCGTGAAAATTACTTAGTAAGGTACTGTAAGCAGCACGTCGACGGAACATGGGCAGTGGTTGACGTTTCCTTGGACAATTTAAGACCTAGTCCAATATCAAGGAGTAGAAGAAGGCCATCAGGTTGTGTAATTCAAGAACTGCCAAATGGTTACTCAAAGGCAAGTAGTTTTGCTTGTTAGCTTCTAAAAGGTACAATAGGAAAATAACTGGATATCATGCAATTTCATTAAATAACTATGGTGCCATGGTGTTTGATTAGGTGACATGGGTGGAGCACATTGAAGTGGATGATAGATCTGTCCATAATATTTACAGGCCACTTGTTAGTTCTGGTCTAGCTTTTGGGGCAAAACGTTGGGTCGCCATCTTAGATCGACAATGTGAGCGTCTTGCAAGTTCAATGGCAATCAACATTCCAGCAGGAGATCTATGTGGTATTCCTTTCAATTCTCAGTTTACTCTTAGCATATTGAAGATGGTCTACTTCTCTTATGATAGAAATTCCTGATTCTTGATTGTATCGAACAGTGATTACAAGCCCAGAAGGGAGGAAGAGTATGTTGAAGCTAGCTGAAAGAATGGTTATGAGCTTTTGCTCTGGTGTTGGTGCTTCTACAGCACATGCATGGACAACACTCTCTGCAACAGGTTCTGATGATGTAAGGGTCATGACTAGAAAGAGTATGGATGATCCTGGTAGACCTCCTGGTATTGTGCTTAGTGCAGCCACCTCTTTCTGGCTTCCGGTTCCTCCAAAGAGAGTATTTGAGTTCTTAAGCGATGAGAACCATCGAAGTGAGGTACATTGTTAATTAATCATTTCCATTTTTGTTTTCCTTCTGAGAAATCAAGTGAATTCCATGGATACTTTAGACATGGGAAAAAACAGGCAAATTCTGAAACACTTTGGCTATCTTAAAAACACCTTTTTTCTTGACATGTACAGTGGGATATCCTATCAAATGGTGGTCACGTTCAAGAAATGGCTCACATTGCGAATGGAAGGGATCCAGGAAACTGCGTTTCTTTACTCCGTGTCAATGTAAGTTGCGGTAATTTATTGTGTTTGTGTGTGTCTGCATCAAAATCGGTTAGCACTACTGACACAATGCAAAAAATATATATTGTAGAGTGCAAATTCAAGCCAAAGCAACATGCTGATACTACAAGAGAGCTGCACTGACTCTACAGGCTCATATGTTATCTATGCCCCAGTGGACATTGCTGCCATGAATATAGTCCTAAGTGGTGGAGACCCTGATTATGTTGCTTTGCTTCCATCAGGATTTGCTATACTTCCTGATGGACCTGGTTTTAACCCTGGAGTAATTCTTGATGTTGGGTCTGGCGGTGCTCTACTCACCGTGGCATTTCAGATCTTGGTTGATTCAGTTCCAACTGCAAAACTCTCTCTGGGTTCGGTAGCAACAGTGAACAATCTAATTACGTGCACAGTTGAAAGGATCAAAGCTGCAGTTACATGCGAGAATGCATGATTTCAATGCCTTGTTTCGGTGAGTAAATTTCCTTATAATTTTTTTCTTTTTATTAATAGAAAGTTCACGTAAGTATTAATAGACTGCATAACAGAAGAGAGTCCTCCTTTTTAAATAAGTGAAAATTAATTTTACAAATTAATGATGATAAAATTTCAACTCTATACTTATAAGGTAATATTCTGTGTCGCAGCTAGCGGCAAATTATCTTTTTGTCTCTATAGTTTTATAATAATTATAAAAATACTAAATAAATAATAAATAAATAAATTATAAAATTTAGATCTTTAAATCATAGCATGACAAATTCACCTGTATCCCTCTTAGGTTTTAAATTTTATTAATTTAATTAATTATCAATTAAATAAATATTTTTATATTATTATATAATTTTTCTATATTATAAAATTAAGAAGGATAAAAATATAATTTGATAAAAAAAAATTATTTTTAATGTCCAATGAGCTAATTATGATGTCTAATAGGATCCATGCTCATGATGCTTTTAATTTTATAAAAAGATAAAACAAATTAAAACAAATGTAGGTAAATTGCACTCTAGGTGGCTGAACTTAGTAGTATATATATTACTAACGGTAATTATATGTATCGCGCAGTGCGTTAGAAACAGTACATCGTGCGATATATAAAATTATTATTTTAATCATTCAAAAATTATGTTGTCTTCTAGTAAAATAGACTGGTAAAATATAATTTTTTATCGTGATGTGCGCTGTGGATCATATTACTAAATACATACGTCACAATATTGTACTTTGTGCATAATTTATCACCAATCTTAGATTTAATTCAAACCCCATTAAGTCAAGCCGTGTCTCCTCAATTATTATTGAAGTGAAATGACCATTAGTACTTATGCATGACACGAGACATTGTGTTCCTACCCACACAATGATAAGAAGGGGTCCATTTTGGTCATGTTTAGACAATTGCAATCAATTTTCACTTTATAATTAAGTTATGCCAAAGATTCAAATTTTTAGGTCCAAAGTTTCTGTTGTGCTTATCTCTTTAATTTCTTTGTTGTTGCAGGGACAGAATGTACCTGAGAAGGGAAATAATGGAAAAAAATGAAAAAGGAAGATTGATTGCTTGGAAAATTAATTAATAGAAGAAATTAAGAAGTCAAGAACGCACCTTAGATGATCCTTGCCTTGTGGTGTTTGTCAAAGCGAAGAAAACATAGGCATGCAGCAATTCACCACCCTGCAAGGGTTGTAGGTTCGGGCATTGACTTTGGCTACTAGCTACTAGATATATGAAAGTTAGCTCAGAACTAGTTAAATTCTAAATGGTTAATGTTTCCCTTCTTCTAGCTAATTACCTTTTGTTTTAGGATTAGGGTTAGGGTTACTGTTGTAGCTCTATAGTAATCATCTATTTTGTAGTTGTCTCATTAATCTCTTATTTTGTAACTCGTTCTAAAAGAAAGGCATTAGTAGACTGCTTGTTTTTGGTAGATTTTTGGATTATTTTTCGCTGATATTTTCAGTAGAACACCTAATTAATTTAAGATTATAAACAAAAGAATATCTTGTATCAGTGAAGAAATCTAGATCAGTAAGGAAAATAACCAACCAATTGAGCACTCTTCTATACTTGGGCTAGTAAACACATAAATGAAGTTGAACTCATGTGATACACAAGTAATTAGCTTATGTTAAATATTCAATTTACACCACTTATATGTTATTTAAAGTCTTTATACTTTCAGATGTGAGATTTGTAACTCCAACAAATAGAGCTCCAACTCAACCTCAAACTTTACTAAAAAACTAAGCTAAAAAGGCATGCTCAAATGCAATAGCCTGGTACATTTCTAGCTACTTCTAATGCATCCATGCTTCTCCTAGCAAACTCTGTACTATGCTTTCAGTATGAAAATAGACAAATTGCATTGTCTCGTAGCTATTAGGTTGGTTGGTTTTTTTTATTTTTTCACCTAGAAATTATTTCCTGCTGTACATGGTCTGGTAAAAACTAAAAAAAAATCAGAACAAAAGGGCAAATGCTAAACTAATGCCACCAACTACTAACATTAAAGTCTGTTAAAAAAAACACTACTAACATTAAAGCCTTATTTACATCTATTGATTGAGGCAGGTCAGAAATTTATTTCACCATCTTAAGGTCCTACCACACTGAAATTATAGTTTCCAACAATATGATGGCAGCACTTCAAAAAAAAAAGTCCCTAGAACTCAAGCCACTTAATTTGTTCATAACTTTCCAACGATACATAAGATGAAAGGTACAAAAACCTCAGTTGAATTGAAAAGGCAATTCAATGAGTTGGGAAGAAATTAAATTTACATATTTCCCAGATGCGGATTGTGGAGGACCATATGTAGTTAGATTGTGATGTTAACTGCCGCCCAGCGCCACATTTTCATCAATAGTTGATAAGAACAAATCCGAGAGAGCTATCCTAAAGTGGCACACATATGCTCATACACGCACATAATATATCTATAGACCGATCGATAGGATTATGAATTAATTACAAAAAAAAAAGAATTACGTCTCTACTTAATGTTTTAGGTGCAAAAAAGCTATACATCAAGAACTCTTAAAACAAATTAAACCCCACACATTCAACTTGTATCTGGACACGGAAACAAATTAAAGAAAAGAATGCTTACCTCCATCATTAGTGTGCTCGGATGTATAAATGAACAATTATGATAATGTCATAAGGCGTATGGCAGATTAGTGACAAAGACTGTAGCCTGCAGGGAAAATTGGGCAAAACAAGAGTCCTGCATCGTTGTGAATGCAATGTCCATTAAAACTGGCTGTTGTGTGTATTAGTATCCATTAAATTTTTGTGGAGCACACATGGTTGATGATAAGTCGTTAACCAGCCAGTAGGAGAAAATTTTTCGAAGAGAACTGTACATCTATATATTTTTTTCCATTAATTGTCCATCTAAATAAAGGTACACTTTTTTTTTTTTGAGAAAAAAGGTACACTAAAATTAAATCCGAAATTTTTATGTATTGTGTTAAAATCAATTAAATCTTCTTTAAAATTTTATATTTAAGTAATAAATAATAATCAATATATTGTACCCAATGATTAAAATATGAAACATTCTATATATGTATTATATTTTTATTAATTAAATATAAAATATTGAAAATACATGTCACACATTCAATTAGTTTGTGCAATATTTTTTTTTTTTTGAAGCTCAGTGTGTGCAATAATATTTTAAATTAAATTATACTATAAAAAACTGGCTTTTATCTTATTATTATTATTATTTGAAAAGAAACGGAGAGGGGAAAAAGAGGAAATATAGATGGGTTGTTGCAGTTTTAGTTGACATTTTCAGTGAATTCATGTGAGAATTTAAGTTGGTTTAACTATAAATTAAGAAAATGAATTGAGTGGTTACAAGTTATTTAATACTTGCAATTGTTATTGTTAATGAACATTGAATACCTACAAATTGATAGGCTGTAATAAATACCATCAGTCCCCAAACACTCGGTGATAGTCTATCTCTATCTCAAAATTACAAATTTAATTTGATTTTCATATAAATTAAAACACACATATATAACTAATATGTCTCGTAAGTAACTCAAGTGGCAAAAGATATAAATATATTGTGAAGACCAATAATCGAATCCTCACCCTCTCTTAGTTTTCCCATATGCATTTTTAAATATATTTTCTAATTAGTATCCGATAATCATATTATTTTATTAAAATTATATAAATATTTATATAAAATTGCATATTCCATAAATAAATTGATTAATTCTGAAGCACGCAAACGACCCACATCAGTCACATATGGCTTTAAAAAAAAATCTTTTTTTTTTTTTTTTTTTGCATGAAAATCATGGAACAGACAATAATAAAAAGAGAAAAGGTGACGGGCCAAAGCAAAACACATGATTATGAACAAAAGCCGCCGTGGCTGGAAAAATTTTATCAAAGAAAATTCTAAGCTATCCTTTAGTCATGATTCATGCCATGTCTGGTATAGCATCTAACATGGTCTCATTTGAATATGTTATCCACAATTCTTGTACACATTTTATCTTAAGAAATATATGTGTGTATATAGCTTCTAACCTTGTTTTAAAAATACAGCCTAATATAATCTTATTTGTCTTGTCTCCCACTTTCTTTGATTGCACCCTTTTATGCTGTAAATTCTCGTTCAACACCATCAACTTTTGTTCTGTAGCTACAATTACCAGCTTTCCTCGTTGTTTGCTTTTTAACTGGATATCTCCATCCATATTGTTGGATTGTTAGGAGTATGTGTAAAATGAGTGACGATTTTGCTAGTTTGGTATTTGTTACGTATTAATCTACTGAAAATTGGCCAGATTAATTTAGGTTAATTACATATATCGTGTATTCGTTCAAGCAAAGAAAAATAATAATGGACAAATAATGACAAAAAAAATTTAAAATTTTTTTACGAACAACGGTTGAAATCAGTTGGTAAAACATGTTTCCATTTAAATAACTTCTTGACTTCAAGTTGTGATATATATAATTATGTTAAATTAATTGTTAAAAAAATTTTACCGTTCTTATAATTTTTTCTAAATCGAATTGGGTGAATTAAAATTCAGTAATTTAGACGGAAAAATGTTAAAAATTTTGATGGTTAAAAAGAGTATTGAAGCCAGATGATGGGTCTGAAGTTAAACCCAACAAACCGAGTTTGAAACTGGGTTTCTCAACCCAATAAACTGAAACCAACAAATAGGGCTTTGTTTGAAATTGGGTCATTATTATGCACAATCTACAGCTAAAACATTAGGTCTCGAACTGTTGTATAAACCCAAAATGATCTCAACAAATCACGAGACAACGAAAAAAGAAAAATGAAGGACACTACTTACTATATACAGTCCATAAATTAGTCTCAACTTTGCTTTACGGGTCAAACAAGCACACTTATTTTGTCCTTTTTCGGCCAATTTAGAAAGTTGTTGTTTTCAGCTCAAAATATGTTTTTTGTTTTTATTTTATAAATCTAATTGCACCAACTTGTTGGGAAATTGTTGCAGTCTCAATTTTTTTTTTTATTAATTGAAAGATCATATACAGATTATATGATTTAAGTATTGATAGACTGTGTAATAAAGAGTAGTTATTCTCTTTAAATCAATAACGGAATAATTCAAATCTTTCATCTTATGATATTTTTAAAAAAAATTTACTATATAACTATCTTTTCACTAGTGCTTTTGAAAATACTCTGTTTGGTGTAAATTAGTTATGGTATAATTGGGCGTTTTGCTAGTAATTCTACATGGTGACGTGAATCATCATGAATGAAAAACATTAAAAAAAATAATAAGTAGTATTAATTATATATGTGGTGTAAAATAATTTTAATATAAATCAATTAATTTTATGCCATATGTTAAAAAAAATTCATCAAATTTTTCGTAGTGGTTTAGTTAGGATGTTTTTTTTTTTTTTTTTTAAGATCAATTTGGACTCTTATTTGTTTTTGAGTTACTTTTGTTTTACTTTGGGTCTGTTTGGTTCAACTGTTTATATCAGCTGATAACTGATTGCAGTTAGCTGATAGCTGGTGGATACTTGTGTAACTTTTAAATTTATAGAAAATATTTTCAAAGTTTAAATTTTTATTAAAAAAATTTAAAAATTTTATAATCAAGTTATATATATATATTTAAAAAAATCTCATCAATTATGTGTTAGTCGAAATATCATTTTATTAGTGAACCAGTAAAATTAAATTTTCTTAATTAACATAAAAGATTTGATTGTAAATTTAAAGAAAATGCAGTATCATTTAGTTTAAAAAAGAATTGATTGGAAATAAAAAAAAAAAGTTTTAATATAAACTTTGAACAATAATTGAATATTTAATTGACCTTTATTCAAAAAGAAAAATGATCCTTATCTTTTATTTATTTATGTTGAGGTATCCTATACTATACATGGCTAAAAAAGAAAGAAGAGAAATGGGATGGTGGCAATGAGGGCGACATGACATGACACCAAACACGCAAACGCAATTTGTGTCTGTGGTGCAAAGTAAACGTGGAAATCAGGTAAAATTCATCCGGCTTTTCAACGGCCATTCTTAAAAAGACCTCGTGAAAAGTGCTTTATTTGCCAATTCTATTTGATGTTCTGTTTGAAAAATATTAGTGTCTTATAGAGATATATGAATAGTATCATCTCTCTAAGAGCGAAAATTTTAAATTATCTCTCCTCATATTAAATGTCTCCCTATTAATAGAACAAACAAATAATTATTTTTCACCAAATTTTATCTTTATGCAGCGAGAGATGGTACTATTTATGTTTTTTTAAGAGATATGTATTACCCTTTCTGTTTTTTAACGAAGTACTGCTTGTCATATCCATCAATGCTGACTCACCCAAATTCATTTCGCATTCTTAATAAACGTGTGTGTGTCTGCTGCCTAGTGCTACTGGATCAATACAAATTCTGAATAGGGTGTCATATATGTATATGGCTTATGATCCTTGTGAATATCTCCCACATAAATAGAATGTGTCTGGTAGTGATAAATTTTACAAGTTACTCTATTATATAGGGATTAAAATATATATTTATATTTGAGATTAAAAATATTTTTATAAATTTTTTTCATTTATTTTATTTTTTATTTGATATTTAATTATATATAAATAATGAGACTAATTTCTTTATAAATTTAACTTTAAAAAATATAAAAAAATTTTAAACCACCTCTCTCTCTCTATATATATATATAACAATAAATTTTATCATATAATTTAAATATTAATGAACTAAAAAAAATACATATATATTTTTATATTTAAATCATGTTAAAATTACCAACAACTGTTTGGATTAGTTGGTAAAGAGTTGTTATTGCTTAAGCTAGCGTCTCAAGATTGAGTCATAGTGAACGTAGTCACATTAAGTAGTTATTGGAAGACTTTTATCACCCTTATAGTCATACTCGAATAAAATTGGATTCGTTAGAGCCCAAAAGAAATTATACCAGACTACGTAACTTTTGGCAAAATAAAATGTTTTATTCTTATCCATTCGTTTATACACACTTCTTTCATTAGCTAACAATAAAATCGAAATTTTTTTGTGTTTGTAAAGCAACCATACAAGATATTTATAATTAAAGACTGATAAGTGAATGATCATGGCCACATATTTTTTAATTAGTCTAAAAAAATTTAACTTACAGTACTACAATTAAAAAAAAATCACAACTTTTTTTTTTATTGAAATTAACTTTTTTATGGGTACATATTTATATGTATGTAGTAGATGATCAATATTAATATAAATGACGTGCAATTACATGAGTATAGTTCACCACGTGCTTCAAACATTGAAATTTCTTGCTATTTTCCCATCAATCATTCTACTGAATTACGAGTTTATATTTTCCATTTAAGAAACGTGTTAAACGGGAGGCACTTTATTATCCTTTATAAGGACATTCAGTGTCTCCATAACAACATCCACCAAACAATAAAAAAATATATCATTTTAAGCTGAATCTATTATTAACTTCTCTCAAGAGATCTTCACATAATACTTACACAAAAATTCATAGAAATGAGTTGCAATAGTCAGACTTGTTTCTTGAATGGCAAAATGCAACATCTATGGCCAGCCTTTAGTTATATGGCGGCTGTTAAGGCAAGAACAGCCAATGTGCAAGTGGCCTGTGCTACAACCTTAACAAGGGAAAGTCCTGGTAAATCCACTATTTTGGAGGTAGTAAGGCCAGTAGTGATAAAGAAACAAGTAGTTCCAAGTAATGCACCAATTCTCAGCCCTGGAAAGTTTGGGAGGTTTGGAGGCAAGTACGTTCCGGAGACTCTCATTGCATGCTTGAGTAAGCTTGAAGCTGTATTCAATGATGTTTTACACGACCCTGAGTTTCAGGTTTGTTAACACATCTGATTCCTAGCTTCTTAGTTTCGTTTTGTTATGTTCTTTGACAACATGAATGCTTTAACGAATGTCGTGTATGTAGGAGGAGCTCTCAGTAGCGTTAAGAGATTATGTGGGGAGGGAGACTCCGCTATATTACGCAGAGAGGCTCACGAATCACTACAAGAATGATAAAGGGGAAGGACCTGAAATTTACTTGAAGAGAGAGGACCTCAACCACTGTGGAGCTCACAAGATGAATAACGCAATTGCTCAGGCGATGATTGCCAAACGTATGGGCCTGAAACATGTAGTTGCAGCCACTGGTGCTGGGCAGCATGGGGTTGCAACTGCTGCTGCATGTGCTAAGCTTTCTTTGGAGTGTACTGTTTTCATGGGCACTTCAGATATGGAAAAGCAATCATCAAACGTACTCTTGATGAAATTGTTAGGAGCTAAGGTACTTCATATAGTTCAGATTTTATATACTTATTTAATCCCGTATCCTCATCAAGACTTTAGCTACTACTATTTATTACTGGTCCACTGAGATGTAACTAATTGAGTTCAATCTGAACAAGACTAAAGGGCAGCAAAAATCTTCACTTGTATATTTGATCTTAATATAAACATTCTTTTTGTAGGTTAAAGCAGTGGAAGGAAAATTTAAAGATGCAAGCTCAGAAGCAGTAAGAGAATGGGCAGGAAATTTACAGACAAGCTACTATTTGACAGGAACAGTAGTGGGTCCTCATCCATGTCCAAGCATGGTCCGTGAATTTCAGTCAGTGATAGGAAAAGAAGTACGAAGGCAAGCAATCGAGAAATGGGGTGGAAAGCCAGATGTGCTGGTGGCCTGTGTAGGAAGTGGATCAAACGCATTAGGGCTGTTCACTGAATTTATTGGAGATGAAGATGTGAGATTGATAGGAATTGAGGCTGCTGGATTCGGTTTAGATAGTGGAAAACATGCTGCAACTCTAGCTAAAGGAGACGTGGGTGTGTACCATGGAGCTATGAGCTATTTGTTGCAAGATGACGAAGGCCAGATAATAGGGCCACACTCTATTGGTGTGGGGTAAGTATCTGACTGTACGTAAATAATATGCACCTATATTTAATGCAAATAAATTTTTTTTAACCTATTATATCTAGCATATAAATTTATAATATATAATATATGTATCATATTTTTATTAATTAAGTATAAAATATTAATATATATATAACACATTTAACATTAGGCACAATTTTTTTTATTGAATCTCTCTTTAATGATTAAAAAAAAATGAAAAAAGGTTCCAATATTTGTTAATTAATTTATTGTCACACTATTCTTCAGGCTTGAATACCCAGGAGTTAGCCCAGAACTGAGCTTCCTTAAAGAAACAGGACGCGCAGAATTTTATTCTGCCACAGACAAAGAAGCTGTTGATGGTATGACTTGAGACTATATATGCTCATTTTGATAAAAGCAAATTCTTTAAAAGTGTCCTACAAATTAATTTAAGCTGGCTTCTATTGTTTGCTTGCTTGCAGCATACCAAAGACTTTGCAGATTAGAGGGTATGTTTCCAGCTTTAGAGGCATCACATGCATTGGCATATCTGGAGAAACTTTGTCCTACTTTACCTAATGGCACTAAGGTCATAGTAAATTGTAGTGGTCGTGGAGATAAAGATGCTGCCACAGTCTTAAACTACAAACAAGACTCCTTGAAGTGATGGATCATTGCCAATTTATAAAAGATGAATTAATTCAATTAATAAAATATTTATAGTGGGTGTGTGTATATATAATGGAATTTTTGTAATGGAGAATTTGTGACAAAAGATCGAAATTGAATTGACTCCATTGGCATCATAACAAGTATTTTAAATCAACTGCCTCGCATCATGGAAAATGAAATTGTCACTAATAACAAGTATTAATACAACAATTAGAAATTACCAATGATATATATATATATATATATACCTCAAAATTATCACAATTTAAAGTTGATAAAAATTTGTTTTATTAATAGGAAGTTAGACCATTTAAACATTAATCAACTTCACACTTTTTAAAAAAAAAATTAGTTATTAGGTAAAACTTAATTTCATAATTAATAACGGCAGGATTCCAATACTACATTGAAACTTCCATTAATGTACCATTACATTAAAAAAGAACATTTGAAGATCACATACGTACCCTTGGTCAGCCATCTAAAATTATTAGAGACAACAAAGCTAGCTATTTGTTTTTCTCAGGTCTACATTTGGCATGCACTATAGGACCTGATTGAGACCTATCAATGCCTTGAGTTGATCCATTGTGAGGCGCATTCAAGTACACAGCTCCTTTGTACAACCAATCATCAGCTTTATGACTATAATATTCTTCAAATGGTTCATAACATAATGCACAAACATTTTGACTTTCATCAGCAGAAACATCCGACTCTTTGTTATTATTCTTCATCTCTATCGTCGTCTCATGATCAGTGTTCAGGAACGCAGGACCATTATTTTTTGACGCTGCTTCAGAGCCAATAAGCCAAATATTTGCACTTGCAAACCAATTCTGAGAAAGCTTTTGCTTCTTCAGGTTTTGCTGCTTAGCCATCCGGTTTTTTCTCACATGCATATCCATATGTTTGCAATGCTCTTCTTGGGTCTTGAATCTTTGTCCACAGCTTGTACATTGTCTAGGGAAATCAGCATATAGTGCACTTATTGCAGACTCATGACGTACCTTAAGCTTAGCTATATCAAACTCAGGTCCAATGTGTTGTTCAACAGAAGTACTTTCTTTATTAGGTAGCGTGATCAGTCCTGAGCTAATAAGAGAAGTGATCAAACCGAGAGAAGTATTGTCTAGCAGTTGGTTAGACCTACACTCTATTTGTGATTGCGATGAAAGAAGGGGAGGGAAGCTTTGAGTCGGCACCGATACATACGTAACAATATTGTTTGGCCAAGATTGTGCCTGTGATAATTTTGCGGATACATATATTGGACCTGATGCCACTGTTTGATGGGAATACGATGGTTGTGGAGTGGTTGAGCTGTTGTTGATGAGCAAAGGAGGTTGTTGCCCTAAAACAACAGGCACTGTTCTTGGCAAAGTATACGACTGCGTAGAGAAACCCTGATTCAAAAGGGGTGTCGGTTGATTTTGCTGACTTGAAGCAATGTGGTTAACTTGGTGGTTAGATTGGAGAAACTGGGTATGCGGTTGTTCGTAGGAAGAGCTGTTTGTGGGCTCCAAGTGAGTTCTGGGGCGTTTCTTTGGTTGTGATTGTGGAAGTTGGAGCAGCAGCGGCAGTTGCAAAGAAACAGGAGATTGCATCATGGACAAAAATTAATTATACTCGATTTCTTCTGCTGCCAGTTATATGGAGGTAAGTATTGTGGTGGAGATGGAGATGAAGCAAGAGAGATATCGCAGCAGTACGTAGATCAAGATGTAGGTTTTCTTGAAGTGTCAAGTTTGGGAGGATCAGGAGTAGAGTTTTTATTTATAATCTACTTAGCCGACTCTTGTCAAAAAGAAAAAAAAAAAAAAAAAAAAAAAGGAAAATCCAATCTCTATTGGGATTAGGATTCTATTTTTCATCCATAAGAATACCCATAGAACTTACCAAAAATAAAAAATAAATACCTTGGAGAGAAAGAAATTGAGTTTAAACCAAGTAAATAAAAAATGAACACAAATAATCAAAATTCAAGTCCTTTTCTCAAGAAAATAAATCAACTACTTCAGTTTTGGACCGTAATATTTATGTTAATACCATACCTCTTCACTAATTTACTATTGAAATGTATTGGGAGAATTTTGAAGACTTTCGAGTATCAAGGACCATTTTCATAAATCGGATGATCATAAGGCTGACCCGCCCCATAACAACATTTTGCTCTCCCAGAAGCATATTTAAGACAATATCGAAGAGCATTGAACATACACAATAGCCATACTAAGGGAGCAGTTAAACAACCAAAAAAGAATAAAAACATTACAATACAAGCATTTCGAGGAGCCGAAGGACATCGGCCTTACCAAATTGGATTTGAACAAAACAATTCACTCAATCATGGGGCTAACACAAGGAGCTATAGGAATTAAATGAAAAAGCAATAACAATTGTACTGATTATGATGAACACAGGCAAGAACTTCATCTGCAAACTTTTGTTACATCACTGAGCCAAAAAAAAAAAAGGTTCTAAATTGAGCTAATACGTCGATCAGATGAGAATTGACCTCTGAATCCTCAAACAGAATCTGCTTGTGGAAGCTTGAGCTCTCTTTATATCCCTGCAGAATGTCAAAACAAGCAGCAATACAGATATTGCAGAAACTCCTCCAAGGAGTAAAAATTACATCAAATTTCTTCAGAGTTCAAAGCTACCATTCACCTTATCGCCTTTTTTTTTTCTCTTTTTTTATATTTAACCACCTAACATCTACTGACAAATATTTCCTTTTGATTTTTTTCAAAACGAAAAATCCCAAATATCCCTCAAGATGTTTTGACAGCAAAAGACTGCAGAAGTACCAGAAAAAAGAGAATATTTGTAACCTTATGCTGCAAGATTTTTGCATGGTACAGGTGCAAACTATACATGTACATGTTTCTAGCATTAAGCCACAGTATTGCAAGCTCAATCACTGCTATAAAAATTAGGCAGAGCATACTACTAACATAACTAAACTCACACTACGTTACAGAAGATTTAGTGGCCGATCTAATGTACTTAACTCCGCATTCGTTTTCTGGGACTTGCCTCTTCAGTGGCCTGCAGACAAGAAGAAATTATGTCAATAATAGGGAAACTATATCCCGACTTGTGGCTAGAAAAAATAAAATCTACAACTGCAATTTCAAGGTAAGGGTATGTCAACATGGCTGCACGCTTATGAAAATAAATGCATAAAATGGGAAGTATAGCAAACTGTCTAACTCATATAAACACTGTATCAAACAAGTAACCAAATACATGCTTTAAGAGAACAGAAGACCCTCTAATCAGACTTTCAACAGCTAAAAGCTGCTGTGAAGTGCCATAAGTTAGTGTGATTCCACCATATTAACAAGTAAACTATCGGCACCCACAATGTGTGAAGTTGAGCAGCGTGAAAGTGTGCATCTGAATCAATAATCATGGAGGTAAATTCCCACACATAACAAACATTCAAACAGGTGTATGACAAACAAAAAATATTGCTCTAGATGACAGGAAATATAACAGAATTCCTCAACTAAAATAAAGAGATTGAACAGAAATACATACCCCCTCATCAGATCTACCATCTTCAGGTGAAACCACACTGGACTCAGACCTGCATTTAGCGTGCACTATAGGACCTAACTGGGACCTATCCATGCCTGCTGTTGACCCATTGGGTGCATTCAGGTAGACTGCCCCTTTGTACATCCATTCCTCAGTTTCATCACTGTAGAAATCATCAAAAGGCTCTCCACATAATGCACACGCGTTCTGCTCTTCATCAGCAGGAACAGCCATTTCTTCATCATCCTTCTTCTCCACAACAGCCTCAGTAGGTAAAAACCCAGGAATTGCATCAGTTCCCAATGCCTCTGCTCCACTGAGCCACATACTTGCACTAACAAACCACTTGCGAGAAGGTTTCTGCTTACGGTTCTTAGACATTCGGTTCTTAGTAACATGCCAATCCATGTGATTACTATGTTCTTCTTGACACTTAAATCTAAGGCCACATGTTGTGCACTGTCGAGGGAGATCAGCATATAAGGCACTTACTGCAGATTCATGCCGCGTCTTAAGAAGGTCAGCATTGAAATCGAGTCCCACAGAATCCTACAAATTGTCCCACATGATTGAAATACAAACTTATGAATTTATTCACAGAGAAAAAGGAGATGCACAAAGAGATGACATTCAAATGAATACCTGTATGGGTGCTTGTTTCGTCAATGATATCAAACCTTGAGCCATAAGAGAACTAATCAAACCTGAAAAAGCACTGCCTGGTGGTTGGTTAGAGGCAACTGCACCAGTACTTGGAGGGATAGGCACTATTTGAGAAGCAGGAGGAGGCCCTGGAGGTAGAGGTGGCCGCACCCCTGCCTGTAAATGTAAGGCATTTGGAATGTTGCCAACTGGTAAAGGCAGTTGCATAGTAGGCACAAGGTTTGAAGGAACCATACTTATAGCAGGCCCTTGTGTAGCATATCTGTGATCAAAAGGCGGAGCCAGTGGATGCGGTGGCAATGAAGTCAAAGATGGTGGAAAATTCTCTCGAGCTTCATTTGACGAAAGAAACTGTGGCTGAAAAGGATTTAGTTGAGCCTGATTTTGCTGATTCAGGACAGGATGTTGACTTCGTAACAACGGTTGCTTTATCAAACTGTGCTCTTTGCTTTCAAGTATACTGAACTGTTGCTCTGACAGAAAGGAAGACTTCTGTAAACCCTGATTTAAAGCAGTATTGTTCACATTTCTAGGATCAAGCTGACTTCTAGTCTGCTTCTGAGGCGGAAGAATAGGGTATGCAGGAAGCGGATGCGATTTACGGACATTTATAAGTGGCTGTACTGCTGTTGACGATGGTGCAGCACCAGAACCCATTCTTGATGGAAGAGTTGAATGCCTTGCAATGGGAGCATCAGCATCTTGAAGTCTGTCAACAAGAGGAGCCAAAATCTCACTCTCTGAAGAGGATATACCACTTCGAGAAAAGGGCATCTGGAACTCCCTACTTCCTTTGGCATTCATTAGATCAGTTGACTGAGGGAAGTGCTGCGGCAACTTCCAAGCCTCTTGAGGATAGCGAGAACCCACCATTTGATTTCTATCAGTTTGGAATCCAGGGATCTTACCTCCACGACCAGTCTGCAGCAAACAAACAAATACTTTTATGAATAAGATAGAAGGTTGAAGTTGGCCTTACTATTCAAAGTTACATGCACAAAACAGTATTTTAAAAAGACAAATATACAACTTGGTTTCTGAAAGTAAGTGAATTGTGCTACTAACTAAGAAATAAAAGGCCCTTTAAAACCCAAGAAGATGACGATTAACAAGGATTTACTGTGGAAAGGACAACCAATAATGCAAATAAAAAATGAATATATAAGTTGAGCTCTAAGAGCATGGACAATAGAGAACAATGATGTAGATGAAATCTCAATGGCACTGGCAGCGAATAAATCAAGGAAAGGTATTGTTTCTCTGATGGAAAGGTCTAATTAGAATTCTAATACCCAATCTCTTTACAGCTCAGACCATATATTACCATCTTACGGTAGCATAGGTCCCCTCTATATAGTTTAAGAGCAGTTTTCCATATAAGAATAGCATTACCCAAGGTCAATAAATAATATGATTATGCAAAGAGAAAGACAATAAACAAGTTGAGGAAACTTACACCCAGAATGGGTATTGCATCTTCAGTAATATTAGAAGAATCATCCACCAATGGAAGCTGAGCCTGACCAGTTCGACTGCTCCTGAAATCAGAATCCAATTGTGAAGCAGCTCTTTTTCCAAAGCCAAGTCTGGCCCCAGCCCCACCAAAAGGTGGAACAGATGGTAATAAATCATTGCTCCTGCTGCGGTCTGTTAATGTAGGGCTCATGTCTTCCCAGTCAAATTCTTCCTCTTCAGTATTCTGCCACGACCTTAGACCTACTTTATTGGCTGTGCCATCTACATCTAAGCGTTGAATTTGCAAAGGCGTACTATTTGGAATTCTTTTCCTTTTGTCTTCTCCATACGCATCTATTAAAGCTCGGGGACCTTGATGTTCATGTCCATTAGAAAGACCATACGCAATGGAAGTTTCAAACCTGTAATGGTTATCATCAGAATATTGCTTTCTTCTCCATTCATTTGTATCTTCATTTCTGCCAATGGGTCTAAGAGGTCCATAATCAAAAACAGGATGAGATGGAGAAGCCCCTTCAGCAAGCCTTCGAGGAGAATTTCCTGTTGTAAAGTCATCAAGTTCTGAAGGCAAAGGCCGCTCCGCTCCAATTCTTGAAGGCGACAAGCGTCTAATAAGCCTGGAACTTGAAGATGGATGCAGCTTATTAGGCCCGAGCTCAAAAGATGAAGCACCAATACTTCCCATTTTGCTTAATCTTTGGGCTCCAATCTGTGAGGGTGCAACCTCTACATGATCAGAATCATACTCATCATATCCAACAGAAGGCTTTTGACTAAATGTCTTTAAATTTGTAGACGCTCCTCTTACATGCTGAGCATTCTGCAAAGAATTAAAAATAAAAAAAATTGGCATTGCTTTGTGTGCATGCTCATTGCATATCTACAGAGTTGACTATATATTGCGAGCATCTTTGCTAGTTACATAAAATATAATTGGGTTATATGGACTTCACAAACCAAACAAGTAAAGTTCGTGATCCACCTTGTGCTCAGATCAGGGAAAGCACGAGCATTTTTAAAAAGTTACATGCAAAGAATTGGATGTTCTGATCTAAAAGCATATGGAAAAATTACAAGATTCAATCACGCTCTAAACTTATTCCCTACCATTCTTCTAGGCTTATGTTAATTCCAATCCTTCCCAAACAGAGGATTCTATAAGTACGAATTTTCAATTATTTATTTAGAATCTTTTACTAGCATCCATGACAGGCTACTGCCATTCAAATGGCTTAAACATTGTCAAAATTGGTGTGCAGAACCAGACAATCCAGAATCTCCAATATATCAAGGTTGTCTTAAATTCAAGTACATGGTGGTAGTATAGCAAAATTGTAACTACAACATGTGAATCAGTGTACCAAAATCCCATAGAAAGATCCTAAATCTTCAACCACATAATCTGACCTACAGGACTCTTAACAAAAGCTTGTGGTCTAACCTGCATAAATATAAGAAAGAGATATTATTGAAAAGCTCACATTTTCTGAAGGTGAAGGCTCCAATCTCACATATTTCGGATTAACATGAATAACATTAGTTGTTCGAGGCGAGTCAGATGCCTTTAAGGAAGACAAGCCAGAGGATTGATTACTATTAACTTGCGAAGAAAACTGCAATTGAGTCTCAATCTTGCCAAGCACAGAGGGCGGAAACACAGTGGACCATGTTCTAAAAAGGTGGCGCATTGAAGGATGCAGGTTAGGATGACCTTTTTTGTAAGCTTCACAAAAAACCTAGCAAATTAAATAAACATTGCAATCAATTTCATTGAAATAATACAGTTTAAAATAGAATTAGCTTATGATTCTCTCACCTCAGGTAAACGGGAAGAGAAGTGCCTAACATAATCACGGCCAATGTTCTTTACAATACTATCCAATAGATACAATGAAGGCAGTTTTTGATCAACTGGTACCTGATATAAAGTTAAAAAAAGTAAAACATCCAATTACATATGCTCATTATATATATATCTATATAAATATCAATCAAACATGTAAATATAAAGTAACACAGAACAGGAATAAAAGTTATAATAATCCTTGAATTGCTAAAGCTTTAATCTTTTTTTTTTTTTTCAATCTACAGAAACCCTAACAACAAATCCCTAATATTGACTTCAAAATTTGTACAAAAACTGTCGAAAACGCTCTAAATGCCTCAACGGACCTCGACGATACGGGCACAAATAGCGTCAGCAATGCCAGCGCCGTGCTCTCTAAGCTCACCGGCGATAATCGTCAAATCGGTAATGGTAGGTTTAGAATTGAAAGTTAATTCATCAAGCACAAGCTCGTAAAGCTGCACTATTTCCTCGCTTCTAAGAGTGGGGCCTCCTGCCAGGTCATCATCGTCAGTCGAAACCCTAACTTGCTCTTCCTTTTGCTTCAATAAAGCCCTAAATCTGTCCAGCAGTGATGGCGGTTGCTTCTGCGAGAGGTCATTGCTCGGCATAGGAAGCTTGATGGAGTTAGTGTTGAACCTAGGGTTCTGAATAATTTTCTCTGATTCCATTTAAATACAGAGAAAAGAGTAGCATAAATAATGGCAATGAGTGTGAATTAGGGCTTTGAAGAAGAACCCTGCGAAGGTGATTCTGGAATTAGGGTTTTTAATGGTCACCACCACCACCATCGAATTAGGGAGAGAGCACTGAAAGGCGTGTGATTTTTTTTTTTTTTTTTTTTTTTTGAACTGGGTACTTTTCTCGTGAGATTGAGACGGTTATCGAGATGTGTGATATGTCTAGAATGTCCACGTGGCAATTGATAAGACGCGGTCACACTCTCTTTTAAGTATTAGTGTTTGCCCAGGAAAATAAATATACGGTTTTGATTTAAACAGAGAAAAAGGTCCCACCAGTGTAACAGTGTGATTGGCTTAAAGTGGGCCCCACTTCGGACAGAACCTGTCGTTTAACTTCCAGAACGGAGAAAAAATAAAAAAGATCTAATCTTTGGGGCTTGGGGGAAATTTTGACAGAAACCTTCAACAGAAAGAGTTGTGATTCTATGAATTCAGGTGCATGAATTTAGTATGAGTCTTCTCTTGTTATCTGTACCTTTGTTTTGTTTACATTTTGCAAGTCTTTGAACCTTTGTTTGATGTGCCTTCAACAGATTCCTGAGGCCTGTTGTTTGCATAAAACAAATGGAATTGTGGGGAAAATTTGTGTATCTTTTCAGAATTCAAGAGAATCAAGATATTTGAATTGAGCCCAGTGAGCAAAATCCCATCTTTACTTGTTTGTTTTTTGCTTATTAAAACACTGGTCATCTTCTTGAAGTTGTTTCTTGGTTAATCCCTTGAGTTCAACAATTATTGTTGTTGACTTGTGTTTTTGTTTAGAATTATGCTAATCCATCATCAATCTTAAATTAGGCCCATAAAAATCCAATCTTTCAATAGTTGGGCCCACTAATTTCTGTTAATATCATTGTATTTGTATGTGCTCCCACTCTACTTTAGGGTTTTTTCTGCAAGGTTAGTTTGCATTCAATGTGTATAATGTTTTTTTACATTCTTTTTTGACATTGGGGATTTTGTAAATATAAGGTAGTTAACCTAAGGGAAAACATCTTGTTACTACATTGGAATCTTAATAGTATTAAGATGTATTGAGCTAAGTTTCACAATAGCCATCAATTAAGGACGACTAAAACTTTAACACCTTTACTTCTGCTATTTGGATTAGTTTTGAGCGTTGTGTGTGTGATTTCTTGCAATTCTGATATTGTGCAAAGTTTTTTTCAGGGGAATTGTCAGAATGAAGTGCGGGTATGATGCCAAAAGACAGAAGGTTAATAGGGAAAGGAACATTGATGGGAATGTAACTGAAATAGATGATCTGCCAGAACCAATTCTTGTGCACATTCTTTCCTTTCTTCCAACAAAAGAGGCTGTCAGAGCAAGCATATTAGCGAAAAGATGGAAATGCTTGTGGAAGTCTGTAACGAATCTTAGTTTTTGTGAAAAAGTACTTCCTAGCGGTGAAGAGGGGAAGATTTTCACGGAATCTGTGGACAAAGTGCTTTTATGTCGAGATTCTTCAAACATACGAAAGCTGTCGCTTTCATGTGAGGTTGGTTGCAGAGAAACCCACATCGGTTCTTGGCTTTCTACTGCACTGGATCGTAAAGTTCAAGTGTTAGAGCTTCAATCATCTTACACTATGTTATATGTGTTGCCTCCTTCCATCTTTACAAGTGAATCATTAACTAAGCTCAAAGTAGACATGTATGAGTATCTTCAGCTTCCTTCTCATATATCTCTTCCACGGCTCAAGACATTGACTCTCAAACATGTTAAATTTGTGGATGATCATTCAACGAATCAGCTGTTTTCTGGTTGCCTTGTTCTGGAAAAGTTGACTTTGGAGGAATGTGATTGGGAAAATCTTAACTCTGTTTGTATTTCTATCAACACGCTTAAAACCTTGCTCATATTTGAGAGTTCAGAAGATGAGAATAATTGTCAAGTTGTGATTACTGGAAAAAGTCTCATAACTTTTCATTATGGAGGTAATTTAGGGAATGATTATTGCTTATCTGACTTGTCCTCTCTAGTCAATGCATCTCTTGGTATGCGCGAAATAGGAGATATTTTTGAGGAAGAACACCGAAGAGAAGTTGCTTCTCGAGCATATAAGCTTCTTAGAGGGCTTGATAATGTTAGAGATTTACATCTGTTCTATAATTTTGTTAAGGTCTGTTACAAATTACTCATTGAATCAATGAACTGTTCCTATGCGCTTACCTTGAAATTTTTAGTTCGTTCACTGTCTACTTTGTTTCCAGGTTCTCAATTACACAGCAGAATTCTTTACCAGTTTGCCTGTGTATCGTAAGCTGACCTTTCTTAGAGTGAATTTGGGGTACATATATTTCAATTGCAGAGCGCTACAGAGCCTGCTGCAAAACTCTCCTTGTCTCACTACACTTGAATTAGTACGGGTAAGCTTATTGGAACTGCTATGTGTTTGCCATTGCAACCTTACTTTGACTAAGTTTCTATATCCGATTTCCTTGTAGGGAATCTCCCTGGAGACAGCTGCCGAATTAGATGAATGGAAATTGGATCCAGTGCCTCCTTGTTTCTCGACGCAACTCGAGACCATTCTTATTGGGGACTTCACTGAAACTCCAGCTGAGCTACATGTGGTAAAACTTTTTTTTCAACATGCACAGGCTCTAGAGAGGTTGCGTATCAATGGGGGTCCAAGAATTGACAGCTATAAAGATACATTGTATCTTCGCCTGAGATCAGATGGAAGGGAGCTTTGATTTCATTTATAGTCTCATTTCATTATCAACAATAGCAATTTGCAAAATCCTATGTTTGTGCCAAAATTTAAGTTCATGACCTAAATTCCTAATTGATGTATCATGTAACTAATTAATTAGTTAGTTGAGTAAGTGGTCAGTTATGATTCTGTTAATGGAGTAGTGACATCATGCGGAGTTATGATTTGGTGGAGACACGGCCAATCATCAAGAACACACAAACAACAGCAATTTCAGTCTACAAATTTACTTCTTTTTCAATTTGGATTTTTGTTCTTGTTCATTCAATCGTTGAATATAAACTGTTGTTTAGTTTCTATAATGATTCTCTACAGTGTTATTCAAATTCCTGGTTCTCCGTTT
>CATIWO010646925.1:0-17323 GCA_949673435.1 Macaranga tanarius
GGAATATTTCGGTACCATACTTGATCCAAGACTGCCTCCATGCTGCTCAATGGAAGTTTCAGACCGGTGTTGGCTGTTGCTTTCTGACAGAGCCTCTTCATGGCTTTTTTCCTTGGCACGAAATTGCGACTCCATCAGCAGTTGCTGCATCGCCTTGATGCTGTCCCGTAATTCTCTGATTTCTTGACTCACCCGTTGATTGGATTCTGTCACCTTTTGTTCTAAGACTTGTACTCTCTCTGCCAATTGATCAGAATCCCCTGTGACGACCGTCTCTGATACCAAGCTGTTATGGTCCCGCAAATAGGATCTCGTCACAGGTCTATGAACAACAAAATCCTCCCTAGACTTCTTATTCACGTTCCTATTCTTTGAAGAACCTATTTTGAAAAATAAAACGGTGTTTGTTCTTAAGAGAACACTGAACTCTCCTTAATCTTTTGACTGAAATTTTTCATGTTTTATTCCATATTAATTACCCTTTATATAATGAAGGGATTGAGTACAAGAATCCTAAAATTTCAGGAATCCTAAAATCTTAGGATATTGACTCCCTATTTAAGACATAACCAATCTAAGAAAATAAAAATACTATAGGAAGTTTACAGCTCATGCTTATTTGGGCAGTAATTATTCTAATTTGACTTAACTAAACAAAAGGCTATTAACTAGGACTTACTAAGGAAAAATACTGCTAATAATCTGCTACTTCCTTTAACTCATAAGCCTACCATATCATTACTCCTCTCTTGGAAAATGAATTTGTCCTCGAGCTCAAAATTGGGATAAACCTCATGAATCAGTTTTAAACCCCTCCTGGATCCACCTGGGCTGTGTGTTCTATCTCCTCATCCGAATCTTCCACCATTAAACAAAATATCTGTTTGCACCGATGTCCTGCTGTATAATATTCATCGCAATTATAACACAGACCTTTGCTCGCCTTTATGCCATTTCTGCTCGAGAGAGCTTTTTAATGAAGGATGTTGTTGTACTTCCCAATTTATGGTAGTTTAAAATTTTAATTCTCAAAATATGGTAATTGTTAAAGAATTAACCAATTATATATGAAAATGGAAAAAAATTTCCAATTTAGGGTGATGTTAGGTGTAGGAATGGTCAGACAAAGAAAACGCTGGTCAGAGTAGCGTTTTGCCCTTTTTTTGGCAAATGGTTGGGGCTGGCACGCGTTTCATCCTGACAAAACGCTACTCTAAGTAGTGTTTTGCACCTGAAAAAAACGCTACTCTGAGTAGTGTTTTCAGGGGCTGTCAGCAGCTGTGTTTATCAGCAAAACGCTATTCAAAGTAGCGTTTTGGCAGGGGAAATTTTGTCTCATTCCCTACACGCTACTTGAATTAGCGTTTTTTTTTTTTCATCTACAGAAAAACACCCTAAAACGGTAAATTGTTTTAGGTGTTGCATATTTTGAGAATTAAAATTTTAAACTATCCTAAATTGGTAAATGTCCCTACTTCCAATACTTGAGATTATTGTTGTAGCCCCTCCTGATTTTTGCTCTTGGTTGTTCGGGGTTGGCTGATTGTAATTCAAGTTTGGAGGATTGGAATCCATTGTTATAGCGGTAGTTTTAGAAGTTGCCCATGTAGAGAGAAAGCGGTGCACCCCTACCCCCTTGTTGATCTGTATTTTCCTCTCAAACGCCCGTGCTAAATTCATGGCTATCACTAAATTTGGCGGGTTTTGCATTTCCACATCTGCTTGAAGGGCTTCAATTAACCCAGCAATAAACACATCCACTTGTTGGTCTTGTTTGACTGATGTTGCTCTAGCCAAAAGGGTTTGGAATTGGCGTTGATAATCTTCTACAGTTCCCGTTTGTTTGAGGTTAATCAATTCACCTAAAGGATTACTACACGAGGGTGGTCCAAACCTCAAAAGACAATATGACTTAAACTGCTCCCATGAAATCCTTGGCTCCTCTTGCTCAAGTCTATAGAACCATAGTTGAGCTTCGCCTGCCATGTGGAACACAGCTAACCCCACTTTTTCCTCCTCGCTAGTTTTCCAGTTGAGAAAAAATTGCTCACAATGATATAACAAACCCAAAGGATCTTCTATTAGGATGGAAACTCCAACCTGGAATATTTCGATACCACACTTGATCCAAAACTGCCTCCATGCTGCTCAATGGAAGTTTCAGACCGGTGCTGGCTGTTGCTTCCTGACAGAGCCTCTTCATGGCTTTTTTCCTTGGCATGAAATTGCGACTCCATCAGCAGCTGCTGCATCGCCTTGATGCTGTCCCGTAATTCTCTGATTTCTTGACTCACCTGTTGATTGGATTCTGTCACCTTTTGTTCTAAGACTTGCGCTCTCTGTGCCAATTGATCAGAATCCCCCATGATGACCGGCTCTGATACCAAGCTGTTATGGTCCCATAAATAGGATCTCGTCACAGGTCTATGAATAACAAAATCCTCCCTAGACTTCTTGTTCACGTTTCTATTCTTTGAAGAACCTATTTTGAAAAATAAAACGGTGTTTGTTCTTAAGAGAACACCAAACTCTCCTTAATCTTTTGACTGAAATTTTCTATGCTTTATTCCATATTAATTACCCTTTATATAATGAAGGGTTTGAGTACAAGAATCCTACAATTTCAGGAATCCTAAAATCTTAAGGATATTGACTCCCTATTTAAGACATAACCAATCTAAGAAAATAAAAATACTATAGGAAGTTTACAGCTCATGCTTATTTGGGCTGTAATTATTCTAATTTGTCTTAACTAAATAAAGAGCTATTAACTAGGACTTACTAAGGAAAAATACTACTAATAATCTGTTACTTTCTTTAACTCATAAGCCTACCATATCAGTATGCCATTATTTTACCTAGTTTTCTTTTGGCTTTCTCGATAGATTGATGTGAATGGAAAAGATGCTGCTCCTATTTACAAGTTCTTGAAGTCCAGCAAAGGTGGAATCTTTGGGGACAGCATCAAGTGGAATTTCTCAAAGTTCCTGGTTGATAAAGATGGGAATGTTGTCGACCGCTATGCCCCAACCACCTCCCCTCTTAGCATTGAGGTGAAGTTTATATCTACTATCAACTTCTTATATGCTCTAGTGTAGTATCATATTGACTTTTGATGTCTGATCAATTTATGTTGATCTCTGCAGAAAGATGTGAAGAAACTCTTGGGGATTGCATGAGTTCGAGAAGGCGGGCGTAATCAAATGATGGGAAATAAGTGAAGATATCACAGTGAATAAGAAAGGGATATAGATAGTTATGTGTACTGTTGCACTGATAGAAACATGTTAAGACATGTATTGAACTCAACGATCCTATGTGTTTTTAATCTGTCTACTACAGAAATCCAAGTTTTTGATGCTTGTATATGAAATAGATCTAGCAGCACTTCATTTTAGTTTCTTTAGTTATATGAATCCTAAATGCAGCGATTGTGGTTCAATTTGGTTTAATCACCAACTCCTTTTACCATATCCATATTTGTAATTATTCAATGGCTATAAACATTTTGACTAATTCAATTTAATAAGCCTAAAGGAGTAAAAATTCTTCCAATTAATGTATGTTTTTTTAGTCATATTTATGGAGCTAGGCGCGTGTGACAACACAACAGTTCCAACTTCCCAAAAAACAATAAAAAAACAGAAGAAAAAGGTCAATTAAGCAATGAAAGCATATTCCTTGCTCCTTAACGCCTTCATCTTTGATCAACACTTCACTTTGTTTTGCTGTCTCATCCATTAGTTACTTTGTATTGTATTGTATCTATTTGCTTCTTTCATGGCAAGACAAACCCAGAAGTATCCTGAATCGGTCTATGACTTCACTGTCAAGGTCAGTTTCTTGCCATAACTTTTAACTTAATCAGTTGAGCCATAGTGCTTTACTCTTAATTTTTGCATAGTCTTCTATGCTAATTGTTTCTGCACATTCTCGCAACTGTGATGTAAAGATTGCATTTTTTTCCTTTGCACCAGTGCTTTAGAGCGAATACCGATATGGGTTTGCTTGTTCTCTTTCAAAGATTGACTGATAGTTTCAAACTCCTTTTTGTAAAGCATGAATGAATCCATTCGGGCGTGTTTAGATTTTTGGGTGCTTCTTATTTGATTACTTCAGCTTTGTCTGTATGAAATAATCTCATATTGCGTGCTGATTTAAAGCAAGGACGAGTTTAGATGCATGATTCTGAAATATATACAGCTTCATTCAAGTAGCTCTGGCATTGCTGTGCATTTGAAATAGTGAAAGTGATGCTTTGGTCCTTATTATTATCCCCATCATTCCTCTCAGACAATATTAGCTCTTGGTTGGGACCCCTCTCTTGTCCCCTTCAAAAAGTAATGTGAATCTTTTTTTTTTCAATTGCAGGATGCTAAGGGAAATGATGTAAATCTCAGCATTTTCAAAGGGAAAGTCTTATTAATTGTTAATGTTGCATCAAAATGGTATTCCCATCTCTTTTATTTTTCAATTTAGTTTTGTGTGCCCTGCAAATTCTTGAAGGTTCCAATTAAAGTTCTTGTCTTTTTCTTTTGTTCTATTTTTCAACCTCTCCTCCTCCTTATTTGACTGGAAGGTTTTATCTGTTGGGGTTGCTCATTGTTGTTTGATTTTACAGTGGAATGACCAACTCAAATTACACAGAGCTGAATCAGTTATATGAAAAGTACAAAGATCAAGGTTAATATATACTTTCATTTTGTACATCTTTTTTCTGCTCAAGGTTAATATCTAGCTCTTAATTTTTTATTTGTCTTATTTAGGCCTTGAAATATTGGCATTTCCATGTAATCAATTTGGTGACGAAGAACCAGGTAGTAATGATGAGATTACAGAGTTTGTCTGCACTCGCTTTAAATCAGAATTTCCCATCTTTGACAAGGTAGATACTATCATAAATTTGAATATTGGCTTACTTTGTGCCATTAGCTGTTTTGCAAGAAAAAAATTTTGTATTGTATTCTTCTATTGCTTAGACTTCATTACAGCTTGACTGCTCAGTACTACGATTTACTGATAATTAAATAAGCTTCACTTTCAGTGAACAAGGCTGAAAAATTTTACAAGGCCTCTTAGGTTACAACAAGATCAGAACAAGCAAAAATCATGATTGAAAATCTTGCAGCATGAGTAATACAGTTATTTTGAAATTTCTTAGAGCCTTGTAATTTTGTGCATATGGCTAGCCTGTTGTTTGGCATCTGAAAGTTTGATGTAATCATTTTAGTGAAGCATGCAAGATTATATTCTAACCACTTATCTAGTCTTGCGCATATCAAATTGAAATGAAAATGACCAACCAAAATTCTGTAGCTTTGTTAACTACAATAGTTTGAGACATTATCAATGGTTATTTTTAGGTCGGTTGCTTGATGTGAACCATAGAAGATGGCATCTTAACCATATCTCACAGCTTGTCCATATTAGATTGAAGCATGTCAAAGGTCAATCTTGTTGGAGAATTTTTTTGAAGCAAGGAGCTCAAAAGAAATTAAAATGAAACCAACAAATTGCACATACTCACTTGCTTATTAATTTCAGAAATTAGTTGCCTTATATAGGCATACAAGCAAACTAAACATTTAAAAAATCTCAATAATGTGAGATATTACCGCCACTATTTATTGCTAACCAAAAACATAAATTGAGGAAGATATTTCTAACTAAAAAGACTAATTCAAATTGACAAATTTTGAATCATTCTTAACACACGGAAGATGATCACTAAAGTGAAATTTCAACAAGCACACTTGGCACTATCATTTGCCTTTAGAAAATATATCAGCAAGAACAGTACCTCAGCACGTGTTGGGGTTGGATATTCAACCATTGATTCAAGAAGTTGAGAGGCCACAATCACAGGCTTGTTTAGCTGCCTGCAAACATGAGTTATTTCTTGTTGAACTGATGGAATATGTTCGAGGGGGACTTCTACTCCAAGGTCACCACGAGCCACCATGATTCCATCAGAAGCCTTTACAATTTCTTCCAACTTCTGAAGTGAATCCAAGCTCTCAATCTTTGCTAATACTCTTATTGATCTGGAAATGAACATACAAGTCCTTCAGAAGTTAAGAAGACGTGTGTGACTTATATTCTTTTCATTAAGTAGAATGTTATGGTGGCAACTGCAAATCTTGTGGCATACAGAATGATGGAAATTAACTCGTGAAATTGTACAAGTCAACTCGCGATTTTGACAAAAATTGCAATGCAACAATATCCTCACTTAGCAATGGAACATGGTGCTTAAAACCACACACTTATCTATGAAATATAAATAGAAAAAATTAAGCTGCAAGTCGGATGTATTATAGCAAGGACTGGATTGTACAGAACCATTTTGATCGAATGCATCATAGCAAATTTCTTCAGAAATTAATTATATAGAACAATAACTCAGATCATTCTACATACTTGTTTGAGTTGGTGGATAGGTAGTCCTTCAGAATCTTAACAGAATCAGCATCATTGACAAATGACAGAGCAATCAGATCAACACCTTCAGAAATTCCAAAATCGATATCAGCCCAATCCTACAGGAAAAAGAATTCTAATCTGTAAGCATGAAACATTATAACTGAAAACATTCTATTATGTAGTTTCTCATTGCAATTACAGGATTAAAGCCCTTGGAGACTGAAAAAACAAACATAAGAGCAGATGCTATTGAATTGACCTTTGCTGATAAAGTAGGCATCTCATAGTTCCTCTCCACAAGCTTCCCTTCTCTCCAAAAGCTCAATTTGGCTCTAGGAAGGAACAGGCCAGAATCAGTGCACTTACACCTTAAATCATTCCCCATCTTTTCAATTACTTCAAAGCTCGCCATTCCACCATCAATAACCAGTTCATCACCGACTTCGATACCTGACAATCATTCAACATGTTTAAGTTTCTTAACTGCATTTAAGGACAAAAAAAATCCAGGACCAAGTAAGCAATCATTTCATTACCTTCAGAAAACCCTTCATAGTTTGCTTTAACAGTAAATGGAAGAGAACCCTTAAATTTCTGTGTAGTAAACAACCAAACTGAACCTTCCTGATGCTCAAGGAACATGTCAAAATGGTTCAATATGTTAACCAACAATTGAAAAAGACAACAATCATAGGCATCAAACAATTGACTAGTAACTCTTAACTCATTTTTCAACAAATTGCCAGTTGCTAATTACTGGGTTTTAATTAAACAAATTACCTCAGCTTTGAGAGAAGAAGGAGCTCCATGATCCACAACATGAATTTGACTACCTTCAGTATCAATCATCACAGAAACACAGAACCCTTTTTCTTTATTCAATTTCTTGATCCTTCGAATCACATTTCGATGCCAGTCCCTAGTGCCATGACACATGTTAAGTCTAGCAACATTCATCCCTCCCATTGCCAACCTCTCCAAGTCCTCTAATGAAGAACATGCTGGCCCTATCGTACACACCAGCTTTGTCTTCCTCATACCCAAGAACCCTTTTTCTCTTAACTCTGCTTCCGCCATCACATCAAAACCCACAAAATCCAAACTTTTATCAGACACTTTTTCAGTACTCACTTCTGCTACTGCACGTACCCTTAGCCTAATGTACTTGCATCTCTTCATCACTTGTCCTGCATTCTTAGAAACTCCATAGGCAAAAACTGGAAGACCAAAAACAGTCTTGCTCAAGTTAAAAGTTTGATTCTTAACGGAGACTGAGGTATGAAATGCGAGTGTAGAGCTTAAATTGCTTGCTGTTTCCATTGATGGAGTCCAAAGATGAAATGGGTGCTTGATGGAAGTGTGCTTTGGGTAGTGAAGATCAAGAACTAGGAGTGTCACTGGTGGTTAACTAGGTGACTCAGAGCCATAAAGATGTTGGAACTAACGATGGACTTTTTGGACTTTCTTGTGTATAAAGGGTGGAGTTTACTAGGTGAGAAAGAACGTTTCTAAACAAGATTACATTATCACTAATTACTAGTAATTAGTGCATTAATTATTGTGCCAAGTACTTGTATTAAGCAGTAACCTGTTTGTTGTTTAAAGGACAGTTACAAATGGCTGATACTAGCTGCCAAGATTTTACTGTAAACTGCCATTTTTAAGGGAAATTTTGAACTTACAAGCTGTGAAAGGATTTTAGATTTTCTTTATGAAGGAACTTATTTAAGAGAGGGAAGATGTTTAGATTTTGATGCAGATGATGTGCCAGCGCAGGATCTGCCTTCAAATGTACGGACAACGTGCTATAAATGGTGCAGCTGAAACAGCGATAAGTGATGTGTGGCTCTTACAGACAGCATTGACATTGCAATGTAGAAACACAGCTCAGTCTGTCATGATGCATTCTGGCCTCATCTGATGGTTTCTGTTGCTCTTGCTGTTTGGTTGTGCAAGTGGGGGCTTTTTTTTTTTTTTTCTGTCCTTATCCCTTTTTCTTTTTTGGCTTAATCACAAGATTATTGTTTTTTATCTTTTTTCTCATTTGGTAACTAGGAAAAATCTTAAGCAAAACAAGGTTAACAGAGGATCATTTCTGCTTTGTTGCTTGTATTGTAACATGTTTTCTGCAGTAAAAATCAACTGATACATATAGCTAATTATTACTCGATTCGATTAGCATAATCAAAACAGCCTCTTGTTTTTTTTTTTTTTAATAATTGAAATCAAGAAAATATGAACTTCCAGGAACAAAAATGTAGGAAAATCCTAAGCAAACAATCTATGAACCTTCTTTATAATTTTCTGGGGCTAAACTAGGCAATCATTTTGCCGAAAGTATCACTATTCGCAGAGACTCAGTTCGCAAATAGCGCCTGGAATCTTCTGCTCTTCTGCTATGAACTTAGAGTTCTATGGTTGCTTTACCTGTTGTATCATTTGAGGAGTGAATATATTTAGAGGATGAGAACTCCCCTAATCAATGGTCTTCACCTGGATTGACTGGAAGGTGGTTTGGCTTGCAGAAGATGGAGTGAGATCAGAGACTATCAAAACAGAATTACCTTCTTTCATCATGCCTTTTGTTTTTATAAGATCAATGGTCTTTGATATGTTGGCTTCCATGTCGTCAGACAAATCAACAAGAATTGGGATAACTCCCCACTGCAAATTTAATGCCATCCGAGCACTATTGTTATCTGTGAAAGCAAATATTGGAGGGTTTGGACGGTTGCGAGAAAGGCGAATTGCCATCTCCCCATGCTTTGTATAGACAAAGATAGCATCAATACCGAGGTTATTAGCTGCAGATAAAACACACCAGCAAGTTATACAATTTTATCTAGATAGCAGCGAGAAACCAATTTACATGTTTGATGATAAACTGCTGTATGTATAGTGCTAATAATCCCCTCACGAAAATCAAGGTTATGTATGTGAATCTTAAGCTCAGTTCACACAATTCTTCATATAGGTTGCACTAATTATCTAGCCTAGCTAATCACCTCTTGAGCATTTCAGTAGTTGTTCATTAGCAAGAACTGTCATGTTATGTAACCCAGCAGATTAACAACCTTCAAAAGATCAACATTACATAATTAATGCACAAGGAAAAAGTCTCAATTACCCATTTCGACAGCAGAATTGCATATCTCTTCAGATATACGATCAGGCAATGAAACTACAAGTTTATGTTGATGGAAAACCATTTGCCGGTTTTCCTGACGGCTCTGTAGTTCCATTCGGGTACTGACAGTCTGCAAGACAGAAAGAGCTTTCTCTCCATATGATCCAATAGCTGACTCACCAGACAACATCATTGCATCAGAATATTGCCGAACTGCTTCTGCTACATCTGCAACCTGATTGCATCAAAGGACATGCCATTATAGAAAGGAATATTCAGCCTGTCTATAAGACCTATAGAAAAAACAATTTTCAGAGTAATAGTCAGTATATCATAGTACCTCAGCACGTGTCGGGATTGGATATTCAACCATTGACTCAAGAAGTTGAGAAGCTATAATTACTGGCTTGTTCAGCTGCCTGCAAATACGTGTTACATTTTCTTGAACTGCTGGAATCTGTTCAAGTGGAACTTCTACTCCGAGGTCACCACGAGCCACCATAATTCCATCAGAAGCCTCCACAATTTCTTCCAATTTCTGTAGAGACTCCAAACTCTCAATCTTCGCCAGAACTCTTATTGATCTGTAAAAATAACAAGATTTGTTGCATGTAACAAATAGGTTTGCTAGATGAGTTATGAGTCTGTGTTTATGATATGAAACCTCATAAACTAAAATTCTAAAAGGACAAAGAAATTGTTATGCAAATGAAACAATATGAAAATATCAACTATGTGAATGTGTACTTCCTTACTCTGATGCATTGGTCGAGAGATAATTCTTGAGATTCTTGATAGATTCTGCATCACTTACAAACGACACGGCAATGAAATCAACACCTTCAGAAATTCCAAAATTGATGTCTGCCCAGTCCTGTAGAGTGGATAATATGAATTACAAGGGAGAAATTGGAAAAAGACTATAGTTTTCACCAACACTAGCCTGCTGATTTTGGGACTCTGTTTGGTCCTGCTGTAAAGAGATAAGTCAAAGCTGTTTGGAGATGGCTACACAAGGAGGCAACTGCATTTTCATTTCCCAAAAGCTGTGATTCAACCCCACGCAAACAAAATGAACAATGACAATGTAAAGTTCAAAATCTAAAACCTGAAGCTGTAGGCAATTAATATTTATGAAGGACGACATATGCACATTTTTGCCAAATAACTGTAATTAAAACGCCAAATAACAGTAACTATTTTCTTGTTGTCCACATGGTAAATCAATGAAATTCTCCTTCGCAATCCTTTAGAAAGAAGTACAGTTAGACTTGCTAGAGTGTTGGTTGTGAGATTTTTCAGGATACGGTTTTATTTTTACTTGGACAGCCTAATGAATAGGAATCACAATTTTCTGAATTGTATTTGGAGTTCAGCCAGAAAAAGAAACAGTAAGATGTTAGAATATTATCACAACTGATGTAGAAGCAGTGCAATTTCTAAAAAGTTTGGACAGAAGAAAAGTGGAAAAATTGTTGCCAGAATAGAATAAACATTATTCAACCTTTTCTGATATGGTTGGGAGCCCTTGATAGGAGAGCTTCCCCTCCCTCCAAAAGCTCAATTTGGCTCGAGGTAAGAGTAGACCAGGGTCTGTGCACTTACAACGCAAATCATTTCCCATCCTTTCAACTACTTGAAAGGTTGCCATTCCTCCATCAATAATCAGTTCATCACCGACCATAATGCCTGACAAATTTTTAATTCTATTAAGTGATGAGATACATTATACAACAGAAAACATCGACAAAAAATTAAGCAACAAACCATCACCTTCAGAGAAACCTTCATAGTTCGCTCTAACAGTGAATGGACGTGAACCCTCAAACTTTTGAGATGTAAAGACCCAAACTGAACCTTCCTGATGGTACAAGGAGAACAAGCAATTGAAAGATCCAGCAATTTCCATTTAAAAACATGATTATGAGAAGCCAACTCCACAATCAAATACTCAAGTTGTTTCACAATCAAGTACTTGTTCCTTTTATTATCTATCCATGAGCCTGAAGTGGACAAAAAAATCCTCACGTCCAATCACATAAATAAGTCCACGCCCATGACTTTTCCTAATTGAAGCAAATAAGATGCTGGCCTACTTGGTTGCATTCATTCACTGCAAATGCCCCCAAAGAGGAAAGGAGCTCCAGAGACAGATGAAGCAAAATTACAATTATAAAGTACGGGTCAACTAACATTTGATCCATAATCAAAATATAGCAAGTATTAGTTCCAGCTACTCAACTCATATTAATTTTCCCAGTAAACAGCTACTGAAATATGTTAACAGCAATTCAGCAAGTACAACATTATTCACATCACAGAGTCCACTAGCCCCTAAAGAAATACAAAAATAAAAAGCAAATTTTGATAAAGCAAAATTTTGATAGAGTTCAAGTTTGATACCTCAGCTTTAAGAGAGGAAGGAGCTCCATGATCAACTACATGGATCTGACTACCTTCAGTATCAATCATAACTGAAACACAAAACCCTTTTTCCTCATTCAACTTCTTGATCTTCCTAATAACATCACTATGCCACTCTCTAGTATTATGGCACATATTTAGCCTAGCCACATTCATTCCTCCTTTTGCTAATCTCTCCAAATCCTTCAAAGAGCAACAAGCCGGACCTATAGTACACACCAATTTTGTCTTCCTCAACCCAGAAAACCCCTTTTCTTTCAAGTCTTTCTCTGCAGTAGAATCCAAACCCAAATGCTCCAAATTCACTTCAAAGCCCTTCAATTCCCTCTTAACACCTGCCTCTGCTACTGCTCTCACGCCCTGAATTCTCAGTTTTCTTGCATTACAAGAAACACCAGGAGCTCTAACATCAACTCCAAAAACACCATTCTTTAAACTAAAAGTTGGGTTCTTTACAAGGACTTTGTGGTGAAATCTAAGGGTTAAATCACTAGAAACAGCCATCCTTGAAAAGGGTTTTTTTAACTATTTCAGATGAAAGATCAAAACTTTATGAGAGAAACAGCAACTGGGTATTGAGCAGAATGGATTAAACTAAATAAAGATCGATTTTTTTAATGTCTTGGATCGAAATCTCCGTTAAATCTTTTGTAATCTTGTGTACAGTGAAAGCGGAGTTCCCAAGAATTATTGTATAATGGCCAACCAAATTATTATTATCAACATAAGATTTAACTAATACCCACTTGAAAACGCATATATATGATTATTTTAGGGTTTTAGCACTGATGGGTACATTAAATTAAAAGTATTTAAAACTACAGGGCAGGTAAAGAGTGGCTTACCTGTCCAATTTTAACGGTCAACTACCCTATTAAAAGGCAAATGGGCAAGTAAAAAGGGTGTCTTGAGTCATTTTAATTCAAGAAGAATGTTAATTTGGAGATCAATTAGATAAACAAGATTTGCTTTTTATGCTTCAACTGTACGGACTGTGGACTATAAGTGGATTGTGGTCCCATATTTTTTCAGTAATTGCCACTGCCAGGTTTGTTTCAATTAGATCTTCCCCACTTGTGCTGTCTTGTCCTTTAGCTTTTTTCACTTGAAAATTGAAGTGGATTAGTGGATTTTGATTGATTTTTAACATATGGGTTGAAGAGCTGGGTTCAAATGGTGCATGCTATTTGGGCTACATTGGTACTTTTTGGTGTGGGTGGGGGTGTTTTCAACCTTGTTAAGAGTACAGTCCAAATGACTGGGTAATAGGTTGGGCTATTTTGAATGTTCCTTTTTATACATTAACATTAGACATTAGTCATCAAAAATTGTTCTTTTTCATCTCTCTTGATCATATGAAATGCAACAACTTTCAATGAGTCTAGTGCAATTCACATATTTCCCATATAAATATTCAAATATCGAAATTACGCATCAATTCTATGTTCATAATTCTTAGATGAAATATTCATGAACTTATAACAAAATAACGTCTATCAATGGGAGCAATCAATGGTGAAACTTATAGAAACTTCGTAAGTTTTCAAAGTATTGATCTATACATATTTCAGTAAATATATAAATATAATTAAACTCGTATAACACAAAATCAATTAACTTATGTTCAAATTCAATTTATACCACTTACATGCTATTTAAAGTCTTTATAATTTTCTTGAGGCGTGAGTTTCATTCATAGTTTTAATATTCTTCCTCAAGTGTAATTGAATCTGAACCGATTATAACTTGTTGAATACATATTGAATTATCTCTATACTGTCTAAAGTCACAAAAAAGTGTAAATTCCTCCGCAATGAACTTAAGCTTCATGTTTTTAAATACGAGTCCAGGTCCAGGATGATCCAACCATTTGGACCATTTTCTACTTTAGTACCATATAAAATTCTATGGACATTACCAATTGATTTGGTATTCAATTTCTATCACTTATATGCTACTTTTAAGTCCTTAAAACCTTTTTTAAAATATGAAATATATTTACATCTCCAACAGATCTTGAATCAAATATAACTCTTTACCCTTGAATGCTTCATCCTTTAAGATATTTAACTCACTATTTATGGTTTTTATTGCAATATTTCTTATATGGACTTTGGATATATATATATATTTTTTTTCCTCAATCATATAAAAATTCCATCTAAAATGTTTGAAACCGAGATTACTTAAAAGTGAATACGGTGAACTGTTTTGAATTAAAAACAATGCTTTTTGAATATATATGCAGTTATTAATGTATAATCCAGCTGAGTCGAGTCAATCCAGTGTCACACTCGAGTTCAACTCGATTTAAAAACTCGAAACTTGAAATTCGATTCAAACTTAATCGAACTTCATTTTTAAAACTCGAGTTTGATTCGATTAAATAATTTTTATACTTGAATTCAACTCGATTAATCATTTAAAATTTAAAAAATATAGATATTTAAATATTTAAACTTGACTCGAGTTCGAACTCAACTCGATTCGATAAGATATTTTTATAATTATATTAAAATAAAAAAATAAAAAGGTAAATATGCATAAATTCGATTAAATTTGCGAGCCTATCGAATCAAATATTAAAGAGTTCAAGTTCAACTGGACAGTCTATTTGAGTAGGTCGAACTCAAACTCAACTCGATAATAATCGAATCAATTTCAAATTTTTTTCAAATTAATCCCGAATAGCTCACAAATAAACTTAACTCGATTACACCCTAATGTTATGTATAAACTTTGAAAACATTTTAATGTGTTTGAAATAACATTTTAGCTACCCAATGATTATTTTGCCTTAGTGTGTGTCAATGCCTTCCCACAACATACCAAAAAAACTATGGTATGGTGGCCTCATATGAATCACATTTGACATGTGATGTCTGTTATTTTTTTGTTCCTTTTTTGAGTATTTATGAAATTATGGTGTCATTTGCTTCTTAACCGAAAGCTGACAAATGGTTTTGATATCTGTAATCACCTTGAAAGCAACAAGACATTAGCCTGTCTTGACAATAATCATTATTACCATTGAAGGATTTGCATAGTGTCAACACATTGATAATTCAATACTCAAAGGCACATGCTAATGCTAACTTTCCCCTTATAAAAAGGTGTTTTCTTCTCATGAAAAAGTAAAAGTGGTTTTCTTGAGGGATCAAAGAGATAGTGTTTTCAATTTTTTAAAGAATTCTTTTATCGCATAATATAAAATATATAATGATTATAAGAATTACTAAAAGGGCCAATCAAGTGTAATTTAATTTTTAAAAATTTATATCTGACAAGAACAAAAAAAAAAAGAAAAGAAAAAGTACCCACTATATGCATATATGATATATCCATACAGGATAATATAGAAAAAAAAAAAATTCTAAGGAATACTCATTGTTTATTCCCATCCCATCTTGTACTTTTTCTTTACCAATTAAGTTTCTTGAGGAAGCTAGAAATAAGAATGAGAACAATATTTTCTTCATGTGCATATTCTTTAATAAAGAATTATCACCGTGGCCAAAAATTGAGTGTATAAATGATAAAAAAATTTATAGTATTAGAAATTTATAAATTATTTTTTGATCTTTATCTTTACTAATTTTTTTTATAAAAAAATATTACTAGCATCAATCAATTACCATTCAATTTATAGATGAATAACCCACACGCATGGACAAACCCATTCTAGTGCTTAAAAATTTTTTCTAGTACAAGATACTTTTTAAAAAGTTACATAGTCAAAATTACATCAAAGACATTTATACAATAATAATATCAAACACTAAACAAAAAAATCACCAATCAAACCAATCCATCAATATAATTCAAATAATTACCAAATTAAAACCCTCAATGAAAGCTCATTTTACCAACCCTCCCTCATAATCTAAAAAGGTGAAGTGTAATTATGCAAAAAATAACTTTACTACTTTTTCCATAAAACTTTGGTTCTATATTTTGGACATTTTATCTTTATCTATCCAAAAAGGTCCTCTAAAAGACTAATTCCCTCTTTAAAATTAGTAAAGTACAAAAGTATTTTCCAAGTGTTAAGCATGCAGGTGAAATAAACAGAGTCCTTGAAGGCAAATCCAACTCAAGACAAGAGAGGATGGAGGAATACTTTTATTTTTGTGTTTGCTAGCAAACACATTTCACTTCACTTCACTAGTACAAGAAATCTTAAAGGGACATCTCAATTTTCTCAAAAGCATATACTTCCAAGAATTTCTAGTCACATGCCCACTTCTTTTAACTCTTTTGACAGCAAAAACCATTCAATTCAAGCTACAGAAACCTTGTTGTCACATGAGATTTTATAGTGGAATTCGCCAAACTAAAACATGTAAAAGGCACCGCACGCTTTGCCTATTACCATCAAGAAAAAAAAAAAAAAAAAAAAAAAAAAGTAAAAATCTCAACCTTTTTCTAAATTATATATTTAGCCGACTAACTCATTGTATTCATGCTTATAAAAATATTAATTATATTTATGTAAATTATCAAAAGTATAATACATTGTATTTGAAATATTGTGTAATATATTATGGATATATATATATATATATTATAATAAATTTTAATTATATATCGGTTGACTTATTTAATGATGAAATATTTAATAAAAAATTGACAATTATTTTTATTAGAAAAATTATCTATGTAGTATCAAAATAATAATAAATTTATTTTCAAGGTAAATAAAAATATTAAAATCAATTGTAAATTGGGATAAAAAGGAAGATTCATCAAAAGTATTTGCAATTACTTGTTCCAATTGATGTATAAAAAAATCTCTTTTCAATAATGCAAGTGTTTTTTTTTTTTTTTAAAAAAAAAGAGATAGTGACTGACGAAATTAAAACAACATACTATTACAATTCAACATTCATAAAAATATCAAATATTTATTATAAATAAAATCATTTAGCTTGAGTAGATTCTAAGTTTTTTATGTAATAATAATGTGTATAATATTAGTTCTGTTTTTAAATTGCTTGCATGATAATAATGTGGAAAATTTTAGTTCTTTCAATTATATAATAACTAGGCAAATACCCGCGCGTTGCGCGGGACAACTTAAATTGTTCCAACGAATTGAAATCCTTCATTTTTATTTTCATTGTTGAAATAGAGATTTGCTAAAATGAACATTACCTTTTTTCTTGCCTTGATCAAAGTTTAAGTAAATTTTTTTCGCTCTTAAAAGTTAAGTTTTGAGAGTATTTCCATGTAGTGATATATAAGATCAAGTAGACTCTATTTTTTACTCAAATGCCTCTCTAAGTACCTGGTTTATAGTGATAAAATATAAGGGTCAAAATTTTTTTTAAAAAAGGAAAAATAAAAGCA
>CATIWO010647363.1:0-10165 GCA_949673435.1 Macaranga tanarius
GTTATTTTTGAATAATACGATTATTTGAATCTACTTAAAGTATTTTAAATTCATTTGATTATTATTGCTGAAACTATTGGAAAGTGAATTAAAAAGATTTTCTTATGATAGAAATGCAAGTAATATTTTTATCCACTCACTCGGTAATTTCCATATGAAATTACTCATACTCTTTTATTTTAAAATTTTTCAGCATAGGTGTTTATATCTGCTTAGTTAGCAGCTGAGAAATGACAGGTGCAGTGGACCACACCGATAAAGAAGATAAAAATTTTAGAAGTAAAAGGAAATGGCATTGGAAAGTTTTTATGCAATAGAATGTCAAACTCAAAATTGTATAAAGAGTAATTGATTCATTCCTAATTAAGTTTTAGTATTTACTGTAAGTAAGATTGTTGTTAAGAGATTCTTTCTGATTCTAGAAGTAATACTTTTATTATCATTAATTTCTTAGTTCTATGTACTAATAGAGTAAATAGTAGTGAGAGTATCACAATTTGGTATTAGAGCCTAGGTTATTAGGTTCTGTAGACACTAAGAAAGGTTGTGTTATATGTTGTAGATACTAAGAAATATTGAGTTGGTAGATATTGAATGTAGAATACATTATGTATTTAGATACATAATGTATTTAGAAAGGTTGTGTTATATGTTGTAGATACTAAGAAATATTAAGTTGGTAGATATTGAATGTAGAATACATTATGTATTTAGTAATGATGAGAATTACTAAAGTATTATGATTTTTTTTTTCAGAAAATGGCAAGAACTAGAGGTAGATTAGTTGGAAAATAATAGTAGAGGTCGTGGTAGAGGTAGAAGTAAAGGCAGAGGACATGAAGTCCAAAGTGGTAGAGTGAGGCTAGTTGAGTTAGCTAACATCTAGACTAGGGGTCGAGCACTTCAACAAGCATCATCTCTATCATCAGCTTCTGTTGGCAATGAGAGAGATGATATACTGAATCTTCGTACTGATAGTTTACAAGGAAGTTCTATGTCAGCTGCCTCTGCATCAATCTTTGAGCACGTACCTAGGAGAGCGAGGAATATGTATCAAGCACCACCACCAGAAATACCTATAAATATGCTGAACCAACCAGCAGCTCTAGTAGTACACATAGATGCTACCGATTTGACTAGGACAATGGCAACGGTAATGGCATAACATGAGAGGTATAGGAAGCCCAGAGATATCATCGAGCATACAAAGAAGTGTGGGGCTTATGATTTCCATGGAACACTAGACCCAGGACAAGCAGATAAGTGGGTCAAAACAATGGAAAAGGCCTTCAACACATTGCAACTTAGCAATGTCGAGAAAATAAGCAATGTATATGGCCTTATGTTCGAGACAGCGGATGATTGGCTGACGAGGATCAGAAATTTTTATAGAGACGCTTTTTTGTGGCAGCTCTTCAAGGAAGATTTTGGTAGAGAGTACTTAACGGAGACTTTCTAGAAGCAAAGGAAAGTTGCATTTATGAATCTAGTACAAGGATCAATATTCGTCAAGGATTATACGGATAAATTTGAGGAGCTATACCAATATGCAAAGGATATCTACCCCATGTAGGAAGCCAAAAGTGATAAGTTTCGAGGTAGGCTGCATGTGTCCTTGAAAGGGAAGCTGAATCTTTATACTGGCACAACCTTTAGAGGTTGGGTTGAGAAAGCTATAGAGCAAGAAAAATTGGATGAAGAGTTAGAGGAAACTGGGCAACAAAAGGAGACGAACAAGCAATTTGGGAATAAGAATAAGAGAAAGAAATTTTCTTCTGGTTCAGAAGGAAATGTTAGAAATGAAAACCTTAAGGAAGTCAAGTATCAATTAAACGATCGATGGCACCACCAGGACAAGCAGATATTGGAAAAAGACATGGAACATCATGGTATGATGAATGTAAAAGTCATAATACAGGAAATTACATTAGACGCACAAGAGTACGATATTATCAGTGTAATGAGATAGGGCACTATGCTCGTGACTGTCCTGAGAGGGTGTTCGTAGAGTAGTCATTACTAGAATCAAGTGCTTCACACTTAATAAGGGGAAGTAGACCTCCAAACCCCAATAGAGTGCAAAATGAAGCAAGTGCAGATGTGGGACCATCTCAAAAAGGACCTGTAGCTCATAGAGCTAGTGTTACCGATAGTGCTCAGTAAATTAGAAGGTTTGCAACTAATGAGCAGGGAAGGAACAAATATGTGTAATGCAATAGCTGTATGGTTAACTTATAATGTAGACTCCTTAAAAGATGAGATAATTTTATTAATATAACTTTAGTTATATTAATTGTAAGTGTGATTTTGAGTTATATGAAGCAAGAAACTATTTACGTTGATTATGATTGTCAATTTAGCCAAAGTCACTATTGGTAAGAAATCGTATGGAACAGTTTCCATTTAGCCAGTATTCATAGAGGTGAATATTTTTATATATATTCGTTGTCTGGGGCTGGATACATATTTTTTCTAGGGATGACTTTTATGAGAAATGGGCAAGAATGTAATTTAGCTTTATATGAGAAACACCAGTATTGTAAAATAAAAAACAAAAAGTGAATAATTTTATAAACTCTAATGTTTGTTCCACAAATTAGGAGCATAGTATTGGAAGGTTATTTGAATGCTTGAAATCTAATTTCAAATAGCAAATATTTGAGTTATATAAAATGTTATCTCTAGTGATATAATAACAGGGTAATGCTAAGTATTTATTTAGCATACGATAATGTATGTACATCTTTCTTGGCAATATTATTGAGTTTTTAAATTTTAAATTCTTGTTATTCCATTATCGTGGTTCCAAAGTGATATTTATCACAGCGTTATAAGATGAATTCTATAAAGTGTAATCGTGATCTTGAGGTTCATGATTTAAGAACTTATTTATCATAAGATATAAAGGTTAATTTACCGATAGTCGCTATTCGTAAGAGACATGGATATGATTAGTATTATAAATGAGAAAATTATTAAATTGAATTGTGATGCAGAGAATTCTGAAGAATAGAATTATTTTTGGGATGTTTAGTGAAGAAAAAGATTATTAGTAAATAACATAACGAGTATTCCCGAATTTTGAGGATGAAATTCTTATTAGAGGGAAAGAATTATAACATCCGTATCTTTAAACTAGATTAAATTAAGTTAATGATAATTTAGTATATTTAATTTGATGAGATTAAATTAAGATTTACTCCGAGTAATTATTATCATTTTATTATTGAGAATAAAGAAATAAAGGAATTGTATTAAGTAAAAGTTCAGAAGGATGTGATTGTAAAAGAAAATAAAGACTTGATTGAAAGAGTTGAGAATAGAATGAATCAAAAATGGAGAAGGAAAAAGATAAGGGATTGAAGTGGAAAGAAGAGAGTGGAGTAGTTAAAGCTGTAGAAGGAGTATGGCCATATACGGAGAAGAAGGAGAAGAAGGGAAAGGAAGGAAAAAGAAAGAAAAAGAGAAGGAGAGAAAGAGAGAAAGGAGCTCTAAAGATTTAAATCCGAACTAAGCAAGAAGAATAAGGAATCAGCTGGAGAAATAGGTGAATGGCTTTAGAATTTAATGGTTTTTCATTTGGGTTTTTAGTTCTTAAGCAAATGGGTGTATTAATGATTAATTTATAAGGATTTTCATTATATCTAGAATGATTTAAGTCATTTATGGTATGTTTGAGTATATGTTGAAGTTATATGTATGTTATATGATTATTTGGTATTGTTAAATTGAGTTTTGGACCGAGATTTCTATATTTTTTTTCTCTGTTTCATGTGTTCCAGAAGAATAGAGGCGTGCGTCTATTCATACAAGTATACGTTTTCCCATAGGAAGGCGAGCGCCTCATGGCACCTCAAAAAGAGGCTCACACCTCTAAGAACAGAGGCGGTGCCTCTGTTCAGAGGTGTGCACCTCTGCACAAAGGCAGGTACCCCTGTGCTTGAGGCGTGCACCTTTGCACAGAGGCATGCACCTCTGTGATTCATGCACGCGCTCTTGTGCCCTATTTTATGACCCGTTTGGCTATAAACTTCAATTTTTTGAATGGTATCTTGAACCGAACATTGGAATAATGTACTAGAATATAAAAATGATTCAAAAATACTTCCAATCGATGAAAAGACATAAGATTTATAAAGTTTTAGACTAAGAGACTAAATTATTGTGAATAATTGATAAAGAACATCAAATGGCAGAATTATGCCTTTACAATAAATGTGAATATTATACAAGCTTGATAATTGATGAACACTTGAATTTGGATGATCGAGATGCACAGTGTTACTTAAGGAGGACCTAACTTTCGGTATCGGATGAGTCATGGGGCCTGTAATATATCAAATCGAAGCTAACTCAGAGATCTATATGGCATTTATTAGGGGAACTCGACGAATCCCATTTTGATATTCAAATTCTATCATTTAAGCCTCCATTTGAAACTTTAAAGTTTTAATTACAATTATAGTCTTAAGTGTGTATGGCACTAAGAGTTAGAGAGCCAATGTATGAGGCATGGCAGAATTGGATAGTTGTATATAATCAAAGCCTAGGGCCGAATACACATACCACCATTTAAGGTGTAAATCCATGCGGAGACATGGTAGTTATGGTAAGTGCATATAACTGTGGCTAGGGGCCAGACACACATGTTACCATGTAGATGTGATTGGGTAAATATGTATAGTCATTGCTTGGAGCCAAATACACATGTTACCATATAAATGCGAGATGGTAAATATGTATGGTCGTTGCTTAGGGTCGGGTATATATATTACTATATATAAGTATATACGATGCATAGGGCCAGATACATATGGTAAGTGTGCATAACCGTTACCTGGGGCCAGATGCATATGTTATCTTATAAATTAACGATGGTAAGTGTGTATAGTCGTTGCCAGGGGCCGGGTACATGTATGCATAGTTATTGCCAGGGGCTAGGTGCATACTGTATCATATAGATGTAAGATTATATCTAAATATATGTAGAGTTGTTGCCTGGGGCCAGATACATATATCAAATTATATTGACATTTAAGTCATTATGAACTTAAGTACTGATCATACTTAAGTAGTAGTACCTTAAGTATTGAATATGAATAAATACTTGCGAGATAGTATAGCGTTGAATTACCCTACGCTTGTAATCACATGTATAGGTCTATAATACTTTTAAATAAATAGATAATGAATGGATGGTATATGTTGATGATGATCTCATTTTTAGCCTGGTTAAGCATATTATAGAAGGATGTATTGTAGCGTGGTTAGTTGTTTCATTTATCAATTGATCTTGTAGTATATTACCTAAGTCACATAAGAATTACTTTGTGGTTAAAATTCTAGTCATATAGATGAGAGGTCGATAAGTATCGATTCATTTCACTTACAAGATCAGTATGGAAAGGAGTCATTAGAATGGTTGATATGATGATATTTCGTGTGGGTAAGATAAGTTGATAAGCTATATGAGAAAAAGTTATAGTATATTTAGTTAAATTATTTACTATACATAACAGTAATATTTTATGGTTAATAAAAATGAATTTCGAGGGATAACTCAGGATCGTGCCTGAATGTGGTTATTTTCAAATAATACGATTATTTGAATCTGCTTAAAGTATTTTAAATTCATTTGATTATTATTGTTGAAACTATTGGAAAGTGAATTAAAAAGATTTTCTTACGATAGAAATGCGAGTAATATTTTTGTCCACTCACTGGGTAATTTCCATATAAAATTACTCACACTCTTTTGTTTTAAAATTTTTCAGCATAAGTGTTTGTATCTGCTTAGCTAGCAGCTGAGAAATGACAAGTGCAGTGGACCCTACCGATAAAGAAGATGGAAATTTTAGAAGTAAAAATGAATGACATTGGAAAGTTGTTATGTAATAGAATGTTAAACTCAAAATTGTATAAAGAGTAATTGGTTCATTCCTAATTAAGTTTTAGTATTTACTGTAAGTAAGATTGTTGTTAAGAGATTCTTTCTGATTCTAGAAATAATGCCTTTATTATCATTAATTCCTTAGTTATATGTACTAATTGAGTAAATAGTAGTAAGGGTATCACATATTAAATATAATAATAACAATGTATTTTAATTAATAAAAATGACTTATATTTTTTTATATATTGTTTGTAAGGTCACCACTTAATTTAATCAAAACGAAGTAGTTTACGTCATCTTGGTTATCTATAATATATGTTAATATGTATGAATATACAATAAAATAAATTTATTATTTTCATATTTAAGTTCAAATTGTAATATAATAAATATTTGAATAATAATAATAATAATAGTAGTAGTAGTAGTATTAATAATTTATTTATTATATCTTAAACACAAAATATATTAATTTTTATTCGGTTCGGTATGGTTTTGGTATGATTCAGTACGGTTTTCAGTTCGGTTTTTTAAAAGTATCCAGTACCATATCAAATTATTAAAAAAATTGATTTGGTACGATTTTTATATCTTTCAGTTCAGTTCAATATTTTCTCCGTCTCGTGTTCAACCATATGTATACCCCTCTTTTTTAAACTTTTATTATGTTGCCACGTTACTAGTGTAATAGGCAACTGCATTCATTAAATAGATAATTACTATTTAAAATTCAAACTGTGTATTAGACAAATATCTATACCCCAAGATACATAGAAGCCCCCGATAAGTGTTTAATTTTGGAATTGGATGAAGTTTCCCTTCCTCAGCATGTGGCCAATGCTTATTTCCAAATAGAATTGGATGCAGTTAATTTCTACATGTCTGAGAATCATGAAATTTTAAAATTTGAAGGTCTATTATTCATTAATATTGATAAATGATGATGTAACTCGCAATTAGCAACTAAAAGCATTATTATTCATTATCTAACTTGCACTATTTACTTTTTGAGTGTCTAAAAGTCCTCCGATGCTAAGTTAAATTGATAAGAGATAATAACGGATGTTAATTTTAGGGGTCATTTGTTTGATGTAAAATAAGGGTGGGAATCGAAATTGGAATGAGTGATTATAATTTTTAGTGTTTGATTGACTAAAAAATTATATATGGAAATGGGAATGGAATCTTCATTAATGGAGTCACTCATTCCCCCTTGTTTTGATGTGAAATGAATTTTCATTTCCAAAGAAATAAAAATATATTTTTGAAATAATAAAGTAAAATATATATTTAAAAATTAATCATCAAAATATTTTAATGAAAAATATTTATTAAAATAATATAATTTTTATAATATTTTAAAAAATTATGATAATTTTATAAATAATTATTGACAAATAATTCTAAAAATACGTTTTTTATAATAGATAATCATAATGCTAATTTTTAGTATATAAAAAATAATTATAAAATATTTTTATATGTAAATAATATTGATTCTGATTCTGATTTCATAATAAACTTAATACTTTGTTAAAATTTTCATTCCGTATTCTAATTCCGATTCAAATTCTGAAGTATGAATCAAATGACCCCGTAGATTGTCTAAAATAAAATATATTAATAAATAATAATTTATTATTTTTAATTTAGATATTATTAAACATTTTTTGACTAAAAACCATTTAAAAACGAGCACTAAAATATATTTCACTGAAAATTTTTTTAAAAAAAATTAACTATTTTACATTTTAATTATTTACTTAATATATAATTATGATTTGAAACAATATTTATTTTAGCATAAATAAAATATTAATTATAGAAATTTAATTTTTTAAAAAATATTTTAGTATTAATTATTTTCAATAAAAGTAATATAATATGAATGAAGAATAAATTCAAATAAACTATCAACTACTGTTGACAAAAATTTTAAAAATGATAAAACCAAAGTTAAATAAGAATTAATACAATTGTCAATACTAATTTTTAAAATAAATATAGTATATATGTTTGATAAAAAAATATAACTATCAATTCCATTTATTTTACTAAACCAAATGCTTTTTGAATAATTTTTTTCTTTTCATTATGATGGAACTTAAAATTTATACCTTCTTGTGAGGATATGAAGCGTTTATTGCTAATATTTTATTTTAACGAAATTTTGGTTGTCTGCTTTCATATAAATTATTTTATTAATATGCTTTAATAGGACTCTACAATTGCACTGCAAACAGATTATCTGGTGCATTCTTTGATGTAGGACCTTTGTTTTGATAACTTACACTTCACCATGAAAATCGATGGTATTTGTTTCAAAAAGAAAAATTGAAATTGAAGGTAACCTGATCAATAAGACAATTTCTTGATGTCAAGTATTTAATTATGACACTTTTCTGTATATGAAAATTTAATTTATTCAATTGTGAAAGATTTGATAGATATCAAATTCTTCAACTCGGCATACATTTTTCGATGCCATCCTTAAATTGGGTGGTTGAATAACTAATTGTATGTCGGGAAGCAAATGACTTCATAACCTCTTCAAATGGCCCCATTTTTTTTCCTCCATAATCAGGATACTTTGGAGAAAAAATTGAGTAAAAAATTTACCATGGTCTATTAGTTTAAGTTGTAAACTATTTAATTTTCTAAGTAAAATTTTAAATTTGGATTTGATATACGTAAAAATACGTACTGTAAAAGTTATATATATATATATATATATATATATATATATATATATATATATTTGTAGGCGGCGGGGTTCAGCGCGCGTCCAAGTCTCCGGCAACCACGGCACTGTGCAGGCTCAGGATCCACTAGGAATACAACTTTAGGCCTTGATAGGCTTAGGTCGGAAAATGGAGTCGTCACCCGGATGAAATCCGGAAACACTTTTACAGCAACTGGATCCCACGGAGAGAGCCCAGCAGCCATCCTCAGAAATTGGGTCCGGAAACTGGGTATGGGCTTTTGAATGGCCTACCCGACCTTGCGATCGGCCTCCGTTTGTGTTTTATATTTTATTATTTAATTATTTAATTATCCCTTTAATTACATGCAAATGGGCCTCAATCAAATTTCAAATTTTAGTTTTAGCCCAAGTTATTAATTAATCCAATTACAAGCAATTTTGGTCTGATTTATACATCCACACCATTCAACAATAAACCAAAATAAAAACAATAAAAATAAAACAACTAAAATTAAAAGAACATACAAAGAAATGAGGGAGGAGAAATGAATTACAATCTATATTTACATGCAAATAAAATAAATAAATAAAAATCCAAAAATAAATTTAATAGCCCGTGGGCTATTTAATGTTTGGGCCTGCAACACAAATTAAGAGCTAAATGTTCCGAAAAAAATAACCTATAAAAATATAACAAAGTTAATGCAAAATAAAAAAAAATCATGATTCAATTCTAACTAGATTAATAAAAAAAAAAACTAAATCTAAAATTCATACAAACAGAATAACCCAATTATATTAACCATAAAACAAATGATTAATTAATTCATAAATCACTAGTTAATCAAATCATCATCAATTAATAATAAATAGTAAACAAAAATAAAAAAATATTGCATAAAAAATAACAAGCCAAAAATAAAAGAAAACAACTAAAATAAAAGAACAATAAAGTAAATTAAACAAACAAATAAAAAAAATAATAAAAATTAAGAATGCTAATTGAGGATAAAAAACACAAGTGAAAATATAATAAAACAATAAGAATAAATAAATAAATAACTAAAAAATAAAATAAAATAAAATAAAAATAAAGGATTCTTCAACAGTGTTGGTATGGCACTGTTGCCGCATAAAAAAACAAAAAAACAAAAAAATAAAAAAACAAAAACGTTAAAAGCAAACATGAGGACGACAACAGCGCCATAAGCACTGTTGCCGTCAAAAAAAAATTATAGTTTTTTTTATTAACAATAAAAATAAGAAATAAGAAAATAAAATAATAATAATAATAACACAGAAAATTAAAAAAAATAAATTAAATTTTTATAAATAATAAATATGCAATTAACATAATTTGAACAATTAAATGAATTGAAATCAATAACACATACAATTATCTTAAATCAAAACAATTAATTCAAATCAAAAGGAATTAAAAATAATCAAATAATAAAAATAAACCGAAAAGAAAAGAAAAGTGAAGAAATTTACTGTTAGAAACTTATTTGCCCTAAGATCGATCATTGATTGCCTCTTTGCTTTTGATTCCTTTAATTCAGACCCTT
>CATIWO010647379.1:0-15507 GCA_949673435.1 Macaranga tanarius
AATAATAAAATTAATAATAATATATAGATATTAATATATATATATATATATATATATATATATAAACTATAAAATTAAGTTCAATAATAAATATTAATATCTATATATTATTTATTCATATAATATCCGGTACTATATTCGGTTTTCGGTTTGGTTCTGGTACGGTTTTTTACAAATCTCCAGTACCGTACTAAATTAGTAAAATGGTCCGGTTTCTTTCGGTTCGGTACGGTTTTTTTATCTATCGGTTCAGATTTTCGGTTTGGTTCAGTTTTTTCTCCGTCCCGTGCTCAGCCCTAGCCAAAAGAAATTTAAATTTTTTTAAAAAAATTATCATATAGGCTTAAAATTTTTTAAAATTTTATAATTAAGTAATATATATTTTTTCTAAAAAATTTGTCAATTTTATTTATTAGTCTAAATAATTTTTATTAATTAAATATTAAAATTAAAATTTTATTTGACTTATAGTACTTCATTATAAAAGTTTTTAAGATAAGATTCAATATGATCTAATTTTAATTTTAAGATAAGATTCAATATGATCTAATTTTAAAAGAAAAAATTCCTATTTGAACCCAAAAAAAAAAATTAAAGTCCAATGTTGACTTCATGATATAATTGAGGGTCCAATTTGACCCTTTGGCCATAAAATATTAGGTCCCAATTTAAATTAAAAGTAAAAAATACAATAAAATAAAAGTTACAAAATATACAAAAAGCCCAAAATTTAATCTTAATTTTCAAAATTTTATCAATTTCAGTCCCTAATCAATACTCCCAAATTAAAAGAACCTTAATTTTTTTTGTAATTTCGTCAAAAGAAATCTCAACTAACTTTTTTTTTATTAAAGGTGTCGCATATAAAAAGTGCAAGTGAGTTGCCATCAATTGAGAAGACACTAAAGAAAGTTAAAAGTGCATGAAAGAGATTTAAAAGATGTACTAAAAATTTTTGACATTGCGATTTATGGAATGGATTAATGAAGAAAACTATTGGGGTCGTCCTAATATCATTCCTAAATTTGTTGCAAAACTTGAAAAATGTGAAATTGAACTTTATAAGTTCAGAGCTACAGAGGTGGAGTAGGATAGTAAAACTATGAAAATGAGAAAAGTTTTGAAAAAGAACGAGATGCAACTGTTAATTATTCTTGAAAAAAATCACTAGTTGAGGATGAGGCTTTTAGAAGCATGTATGCAAGAAGATAATTTTCCTTGCAAGAAATGTAACAAATTAGTTGGATTTATATATGTTAGTTGTTTTTCTTAGTTTATGTGAGAAAAATGACAATGGTTAAAGTAATATATAGGAATATATAATTTAACATGTGTACTTACAAAGGTATTTTACAAAATGTTTGAATGAACAAAAGAAAAAGAAATAATTACACCAGCAGTCCTAAAAGTTTAGTGATTTTTACCATTTAGTCCTATAAGCTAATTCTTTAACATTTGAGTCCTATAATTTTTTAAAGATATAAGCGTTAGTCCTAGTCTGTTAAGGTGGACGAAAATTGATTATATTTTTCAAACGGTGTCGTTTTTGTGATTCCCTTTCCTGCCACGTCAGATTCCACTGATTGTCTTCTTCTTCAATCTACCATTTTCGTCAAAAAAACAAGAAAATAAAAAAAATATTAGAATGTAGCTTACTAAAATGGAGGGAAGATTTCCACCATAAATGGGTGCTCTCGCTGTCTCTCATACCCACCATTTTCATCGTTCTCATTTTCTTCATCGTTATCAATGTCCACCACCTTTCTTTGCCCTTTCATCCGCCACTGCTGCTGCTGCAAAGAGAGCCATCAGACTTGAGTGGTATAACAGACAATGGAGAATAAAAGCCAATATTTTCTTCAACTCCATAATAGATTCCAGCTGGGGTACTGAAGTGAGAAGTGGACAAATAAAAGCTTGTTGGAACAATAGCAGCAGAAGAAGAAGGAACCTGTGATTTATAATGATAGTGGTGATGATGATGTTGGGGGTCAGAAAAAGCGTTAACCTCTATTTTCGTATGGGGTGAGAGAGAGAAATCCAACCAATTGTTGTTATCATTATTATTGCTATTATTACTATTGCTACCATTGCTATTATTATTCAAAGATTTCATTTTTCTTTAACTTCTTCTTCACTTACAGCAAGGCAACTTAATCATTAGCAAAGAAATAAACTATTTATAGCAGCAAAAAAAAAATCATCTCTACTTTGCTTCAGCTCTATATGAAAGCTTGGTTTTTTTATGAAAATGGTGAATTGAAGAAGAAGACAATCAGTGGAATCTGACGTGGCAGGAAAGGGCATCACAAAACAACGTCGTTTGAAATATGTACTCAATTTTCGTCCACCTTAACAGACTAGGACTAATGCTGATAGTTTAAAATGTTATAGGACTCAATTATTAAAGAATTAGCTTATAGGACTAAATTGTGAAAATCACTAAACTTTTAGGACTGCTGGTGTAATTATCCCAAAGAAAAATGTATATAGTTGCTTTATGAATGGTTGCATATTATTGATTTTTTTTCCTTTTTCAGTACACACATGTATTTATTCACATAGAATTAAAACTATTAGATTAGTCCTTATTTACTTACAACTGTTGATATATATTACAGGTATTGATACACGAGATTAATCAATGATTATAATTAAATAAGGATTAATCTAACAATTTTATATACTATTTGTATAAATATACATGAGTGTACATAATAAGAGCCAATTTTTTATTGGCATAGGTGCAATTTTCAATTTTCCCGTTATATTTACACCAAGGAGCGTATTAACCTTTAAAGAAATTTTTAACTCATTTAAATATAAAATTTTGAAAAGAAGGTTTATAATTAGCCCCTAACTTAACGAATGTTAAATGTGCTCAACAGTAGCACATTGCTTCTTATATTAAAAAATATCATTTAAAACCCTGAACTTTATCTTTTTTCATACTCACCATCTCTTTCACTCTCATACACACCATTATCAATTCATTCCTATCTTTTCTTTCTGTTACCCACCCATAGATCATCATAATCAAAGCTTCATCTTTATTAAAACTTTTTAATATTGGTCATTAAATAAACTTTTTCGACCTCATTAAGACAATAAACCATAAAATCAATCAAAATTATATTCATTAATAAAACAATTGCAAGTGTTGTGTGTGTTTTGCAAGTACACAGGTCACACAAGCAATATAGTAGTTAAATATGAGTATTATTTTCACATAAATTTTCTATTGATAAACTCATATCTGTAGTATATTTTGAGTCAATATTTAATTTGTTTTATGTGTTATTATATGTAAAATTGGATAATTTTGGATAAATTTATGTAATTAGGGTTTAATTAGGTTATTATGCATTTAAGAATGATTTAGAATTAGGCCATCTCCAACCACAAATACCAAAATACAGTTTCTACAGTAATTTTTTTCTAATCCATTACACTATTTTTTACACTAAAAAGAATATTCTCTGCATATTCTTTTTTTTATATCTCAATTTATAATATTTATACATCACATATATTTATATATTTTTAAATAAACTCTTCTAACAATAATATAATTTTATTAATTATCATTTATAATAAAAATTAATAAATTAATAAATGTTTAATTATATGTCATATTTAATACTTATATATTAATAAAAATAAAATTACATATAAAAAATTTATCACAAAAAATAAAATATTACATTCAAATATTAATAATAAAATAGTACAATTTACATAATAATAATAACACATATTGGAATAATATTTATACATATTCATATCTCTGAATTAATATTTTTCTCCTACAAATGCTCAATTAATACATTACGAAGTGTAATGTATGCATCTTTATCCTTAATTTGTCTATGTCTAGCAAGAAATTGTTGAAATCGAGTATTATCATCTACCACCATTTCAACTTATGATATTGGTGCTTCCATTGCATCCGTAATTACTGTATTTACATCACGTTCATCATCGATTATCATATTGTACATAATAATATATGTTGTCATTATGTCATGCAACACATCTTTTCTCCAAAAACGTGATGGTCCTGCCACAATTGCGAAACGTGATTGTAGAACTCTAAATGCTCGCTCAATATCTTTTCTACATGCTTCTTGTTTTATGGTAAAATATTTCTTTTTCAGAGTGCACGGTTTATGACTAGTCTGTACAATATTAGACCATTTCGGATATATAGAATCAGCTAAATAATAACCCATGCTATATTCTTTGCCTTGAATAACATAATTAGCAGAAGAAGCAAGACCTTGTACAAGATTAGAAATAAGATGAGATGACTCTAATACATTTATATCATTATTAGTGCCAGTTATACCAAAATAAGCGTGCCATGTCCAAAGATCATAATCCGCGACGGCTTCCAGAATAATTATTGGTGATCCATAACGATCTGTATATTGTCCGACCCATGTTGTAGGATAATTTTTCCATTTCCAATGCATACAGTCTAAACTATCCAATATTCCAGGAAAATCACATTGTTCACCAACATGGAGTAATCTGGTAACGTCAGCAACATTAGGTGATCTTAAATATTGCTCCGTAAAAATCTCCACTATAGCTCGACAAAATTGCTCCATACTTTCAATTGCTGTTGACTCACCAATTTTCACATATTCATCTGTTGCATCCACCGGAATTCCATATGCTAACATCTGAAATACTACTATTACTTTTTGTAAAGCTGATAACCCAAGTCTACTAATACCATCAACTCGTTGTTGGAAGTAAGAATCATAATTTTTTACTGCATCAACAATACAAAGAAATAAATTTCGAGACATTCGATATCGTCGTCGAAATATATCATCTCCATATCATTGATTATCAGAAAAATAATCGTTGAACAAATTACGATCTGCGGCTTCATGATCCCAACGAATTGTAATATGACCTGAAATTGATCCACCATAAGACACCCAGTGCTGTAGTTGATGTTATGCAAAGTTTGTGATAATTGTGTTATTATTATATATCATTCGATACATAAACTACTCATCTGCTTATTGTTGTGTAATCAGATTATTCATCATTACAGTATCATCTTCATCAGAAGACGAAATTGAATAAAATTAATATGATGAACAACCGAAATTAGGATTCATTTTTGAAATTTTTTTTTGTATTTATATTTCTTTGTTGAAGATAGAAACAATACATATAAAGGTTATTATTTATAGAAAAAAGTTTGTAAAGTTGATAAGATTAATCCAACGATTAAGATTATCATACAATCTATTTAACGGTTTAGATGCATTTTACAGATAATCTTATCTAAAATTATTAAAAAGTGTGTAAAGATAATAATGTTGTAGTACAATTCAATCCAACGGTTGAGATTTTGATAAAGTTCATCTAATGGTTAAAATGCAAACTGCAGAAAAGTTTTTTATATTTTTTTGAAAAGTATGTGAAAATGATAAGATTGTTGTACAATTCAATCTAACGGTTGAGATTTTGAAACAATTCATCCAATGGTTGAAATACAATCTGCAAAAAAGTTTTTTATATTTTTTGAAAAGCATGTGAAAATGATAAAATTGTTGTACAATTCAATCTAACGGTTGGAATTTTGAAAAAAATTATCTAATGGTTGAAATATATTATGCAGAAAAGTTTTTTATATTTTTTTGAAAAGTGTATGAAGATGATAATATTATTAAATAATTCAATTTAACGGTTGGAATTTCGAAAAAATTCATCTAACGGTTGAAATGCATTATGTAGAAAAGTTTTTTATATTTTTTTGAAAAATATATGAAGATGATAAGATTGTTGTACAATTCAATCTAATGGTTAGAATTTTAAGAAAATTCATCCAATAGTTAAAATGCATCCTGCAGAAAAAGTTTTTTCTATTTTTTTGAAAAGTGTGTGAAGATGATAAGATTGTTGTATAATTCAATCTAACGGTTGGAATTTTGAAAGTATTTTTTTGAAAAGTACATGAAGATGATAAGATTGTTGTACAATTCAATCTAATGGTTGGAATTTTAAAAAAATTCATCCAATAGTTGAAATGCATCATGCAGAAAAGTTTTTTATATTTTTTTGAAAAGTGTGTGAAAATGATAAAATTATTGTACAATTCAATCTAACGGTTGGGATTTTGAAAAAATTAATCTAATGGTTGTAATGCATTCTGCAGAAAAGTTTTTTATATTTTTTTGAAAAGTGTATGAAGATGGTAAGATTTTTATACAATTCAATCTAACGGTTGAGATTTTAAAAAAATTTGTCCAATGGTTGAAATGCATTCTGCATAAAAGTTTTTTGTATTTTTTTGAAAAGTGTATGAAGATGATAAGATTATTGTACAATTCAATCTAACGGTTAAAATTATACTGAAATTCATCCAACGGTTTAAATGCATTATGCAGATAACTTTATGAGATTTTTTTGAAAATAAATTTTAATATGACATTTCTATAAATATGAGCCATATAGAACTATAGAAAACACATCTTCTCATCATAAAATATTTTATTTTCTAACCATTAACAAATTTAACATGTCCATTCGAGCATCTGGTTATAGTATTTCCGAATATGTGCTTATATGCCAAGTGTATATGAAAATTTCTCAAGATCCAATTATGGGAGTTCACCGGTCTTCAGATCACTTCTGGTCTTGAGTGGAAGATAAGTATAACTAAGATAAAAGTGACAGTTGGGAGGAGCGCAGCAAATGCTCTTTGTAAGCTCGAATTCAAACGATTGAAATAACTATGAGAAAATTAAATAGGCACATCAAACAAGTTGAGAGTATGCATTCTAGTGGTGCTTCAAGTGAAAATATTATAAGTTTTTCTATTTAATTGAATGTCTAATTTATTTTTCTATACCTTTAAAAATTTTACATTAAATTTAAAACAATGTGCAGATAAATCGAGCAAAAATATTACCAATGCAAGATGCCCTTTATAACAAAGGTTTCAAATTTGATAACTATGGCCAATTGTTAAAGATTTTCCAAAGTTTAAAGATGATAATAAAAGTACAAGACAAGTTATTTGGTCAAAAAATATCAATAATATCTCTCATCAAGGTCAGAATATTCTCCTTTCGATTCTCCACTATTGGGATCTCCAAGACAGTCGCCACTTTCTTTTAATTTAGAAGATCCTAATGCTGGTGGTTCTTCACGACCCACTGGAGTAAAAAAAGAAAAACTGAAGAGAAAAATTGATGAATAACTTGAAGGTACTATTAGTAGCATCAAAGAACAAAATGACTAGGTTTTAGAGATATTGAGAAAGGCAAGTTTGAAGAGGTAGTAGCAATCAGAAATTCAAAATCGACATTTGGCCATCAATGAATTGAGAGAAGAAAATAAAATTTTGTACCGAGATGTGAATTCTATCCATGTTCCAAGAGTTTGTGCCATTGCTCAAGCTGAACAAGAAAGAATTATATGAAAAAGAGCTCAATAACAACAAGCACCACCACCATCGTATACTTCTAATACTTTTGGTCAATATTTTAATGACATTGGTGGATTCAGAACTGGTTTATCAGATTATTAAATTAGTTTAAGCTATGAATATTATGTAATGTTTAATTTTATGGTTGTACTATAATCTATTTAGTTTACTTTTAGTGTTGTTTTGTAATATCATTTTAATTTAATGAATGTTGTTTTTAATGTTAAATTATTTAAGTTTATTACTATAATTTTTTAATTATATTTATTTTATTTGTTTGATAAATATATATTTATATATATATATATTAAATTCATTTAAAAAATATTGTAAAAAAAATTGGACTAAATTGTTCAAAAAATAATGTATGTATAATAACAATTTTGGATTAAATAAAATAGTTTTAGTTTTCAAAGTTAAAAAAAAACACAAACAAACAAAACAAAACAGTAATCTGTCCGTGAAATATGCGTAGCCACTATTCACAATACCGAATTTTGTGTTGCAAATTCGGTATGGGTTGGAGTAAGGAAATGCATTTTGTGTTGCAAAATGCGTCTCCATTGGAGATGCCCTTAGTTTTAGTATTTAATTTGGACTTAATGGTATAATTGAATTAGGATTAGAATTATTTTTCCTTAGATTTTAGAAATTATTTTTTAAATTTATTTTTAATTATTACTTAATCAATTTTAGTTTCATTTAATATCTATTTCTATGTTTTGTTAGGTTTAACCAAGTGGAAGTTGATTTGAAATTGAAGTGCGCTTTAAATAAGTCAAAATCATGTAAGGATTAAAACTACAAAGGTGACATAGTTGTGTCAAAATGCAAATCAAGATAGGGAGTTTTCTGTTAAAAATGATACAGTTGTGCCAGTGTTGACATAGCTATGTCAAGTAAGCAAAAGCAAAAGAAGTCATGTTGACATAGCCGTGTCTTATGGACCCAAGAGCAAGGCATAAATCTTTGAAGAAATTATGCACTTATGGAGCTTAATTCTTTTCATCTCTCTCTATTTTAAGAGAAAATTTTTTAAGTCTCATCATCATTTGTTTGAAAACTTTGATTTTTTCATAACTTTTAGGCCTTTTTGCCCTTATTTTTTTCTCTTCACTTGAAGCTCTATACATTGTTTACATCATCTAACTGTATCTTAGTACTCATATACTAATGCATTTATAATCATTAACACTTCTCATTAGAGTAAGCTAAATATTTTAGGTTATATGGTTTAATTAATCTAATTTTGGGTTAAATGGAATATAACCAATGCAACTAAACCAAACAAGCAATCAATAATGCATGTACTAGTATAGGCGGTGGGGTTCAACATGCGCTCAAGTATTTGGCAACTATGACACTGTTCAGACTCAGGACCCACTAGGAGTACAACTTTATGCCTTTTAACAGACTTCGGTTGGAGATTGGAGTTACCACCCGGGTAAAATTCGGGACACTATTATAGAAACTGAATCCCACAAAGGGAGCCCAGCAGCCGTCCTCAAAGATTAGGTCTGGAAATTGGGTATGGGCTTTTGAATGGCCCAACCGACTTTGCGATCAGTCTCCATTTATGTTTTATGTTTTATTATGTTTTATTATTTAATTATTCATTTAATTACATACAAATATCTGTTTAATCCAAACAAATTTCAAATTTTACAATTTAGTCGAAGTTTGTTTAATTAATCCATTTTCATGCAATTAAGTCCATAATTCATTACATCCATACACCATTCACAATAAACACAATTCAAAACAATAATCATAATAATAAAAATTAAAATACACACACAAAGAAAGGAGGGAGGATAAAAGAATTATATCCTTTTTTTCATGCAAATAAAATTGAAATAAATAAATTATAAAAATTAAATCAAATAATAGCTTAAACCATTATTATGCCAAACTGCCAACACGGGAATAAGTCTAAATCTCCAGAAAATAAATCCTACAAAATAAGTATAAAGATATTAGCAAATAAAATAAACAGAAAATAAAAATTAAATAATCGGCTATAGAGGCGGTGCCTCTGCTTTACAGAGGTGTCACCTTCGTGATGATGGGGCAGTGCCTTTATGATGATGGGGTGACGCCTCATCAGGGGAGATGTCGCCCTTACACCAACGGTAAAAAAATTTTAAATCTGATTTAAATAACAAAGGCGTTGCCCCTGTGAAATAAAGGCGACGCCTCTACGAGGAGGCGTCGCCTTTGTGCTTTTTGCAGAACAAAAATTTCACGGATTCAAGGTACTCAATTGCACAACCAATATAACACAAAGCAAGGATCAATACTAATTTGTTAAGGCAATTAAAAGAATTATGCACTACAATCACAAGAATCAAAAGCAACGTGAGTAAAATGAAGATTGAAATCAAATTAAAAGAGAAAGAGTTTCTACTGAATTTAGAAATTAATTAGCCCTTAGATTGAATCTGGAATGCCCCTAGCTTCTGAAATGTATGATTTTGGGCCCTCTATTTCTGTTTGGTTTTGTTTTTGCTTTTTTTTTCCTAATTTTTCCCTTCTGAGACTTTTTTTGCCAGAATTTTTTTGCTTTTGCTAAAAGGAATTCCCACTATACAGAGGCTAATTCCTCTATTTATAGAGGAATTTTTTGCCGATTCTTTTACTTTTGCGCCCACTAATTATCATTTAATCACACATTATAGAATGTGGAGCAACCCATATTCTGTAATTAATTTTTTTTGTAACAGACAATGAAGAGGCGCCGCCTTATCGATAGGGCGGTACCTCTATGAAATTGAATTCATAGAGGCGGCACCTTTATGGAGTTGGGCTGTGGGTTTGGGCTGGCTGTGGGCTTAGTTTATTGGGCTGTGTTTGATTAGGCTCGGTCTTGATTTGTGGGCTATTTGGGTTTGGCTTGGTTTTGGGTTGTAAGTGTGTTTGGGCCTCTCTCAAGTGGGACAGAATTCAATTCCTTTACTAAATTGGGCTTATCTGTCATTTTTTTTTATCATTGAGCTTTTCTTTATGGGCCGACTAAACTATGTGCCCACAGTTTGCCCCTTTATTTTTTTGAAAAAGCGTTAAACACTTACATAAAACTAGTTTTTCAAAAGAAACAATATACATGCAATAAAAATAAATGGATATTCTTCGATCTTGCAATTCTATTTCTGTATCGTCAACCTCGGGATACAACCTGAAAGGTTTTATTTTTCTCACTATCGTCTGCCTTAATGTTCCAAATCAAGAGGCTTCGATTCTCATATCGTCATCCTCGAAGTACAACTTGAGAGGTTTAACTTGGTTGCCGTCATCCTTGATATTCAAAATCAAGAGGCTTCAATCTTTCATTTGTCATCATCCTCGAGGTACAACTCGATAGGTTCGCATTTTGATGCTTCGCATCCAAATTTACTGTATTCTATAAATTCCTTCAAAAGCATAATTCAATTGAATAACATTAGCTACACATTAAAAATATCAAGTATCAAAAAGAAATTTTCTCCTCATGGACCAAAATGACAATTTTCCATAAAAGTATATAAATTCAAATCTTTATTTTCATTTCATTTCAAACTTTCACACCATTTCTCTTTCTTTCTCTCTACTTTCATTTCTTCTTCATATCACTATGGATTTCATGTTTGATCGTACACCCGCTCTTCCTACTTGGGCTGTTATCCCTCCAAAGGCCTGAGCACCTCATTCTCTGGGATTAGAGCCATGATTTCCCATTGACAGCTTCTCTTGATACTCACATTTGTTTATGGGCTACAGGAGAAGTTAATCATTTTTTACCTACTCTTTCATCAAATTAGGACCAGGTCAGTTAAGAATATTGATATGCATGCTTAATTAATCGAAGAAAACTGAATACAATTTGAAATATTTTGTAAAAAACTGATTTGGGTTCGGCTTTCGCGGCTTTGAGGCGTCGCCTTTATGCGTTGAGGCAACACCTCAACACGTGAGATGCGCAGCCTCAATACTGCAGAGGCATTGCCTCTACTACTGAGGCATCACCTTTACAGAGGCACCGATTTTGAAACGCTTAGCCAAAAATAATTTATTTAATGCATAAATTTAATTTTCTAATACTCCATGCAGTTTGACCAGCACTCCATGAAGGGTGCTGGTAATATTACAGGTGCCTGTGAGTGGTACAACTCCATGACCGATGTGATATGAGATAGGATCAGATAGACTGGCTTTGAGTCTTTTATTCTATCTCTTTCGACTGTTGTGGGTCATCATGACCTCAATGGTCTCTATGCATTGATGGAGTGGTGGATAGACACTACCCATACCTTCTATTTGCCTATTAGGGAGTTGACACTGGACCCTATTGCTTTTGCCGCCATCACAAGAGTCACATGTGTTGGAGATCTCGCATGTGCTGGAGATCCTATCCCTTTCGATCGTCGTCTGGAGCTGATGTCCCCGACACATGTTGGCTACATCGACCGACTACTTGTCATTGTCCCTGCCATGAAGGGGACCCATATAGTCAAGGTCGACTCAATTTTTGCTCATTACTCTAGTATCCAGGCAGAGACTATTACTACCCCTTGTCAGATTGACTATGTGGTGCGGGCCTTTCTTTTCTATCTACTAGGCACCATCCTATTCTATAACGCTGCGAGCTCTATCAACCTCATATTCTTGATGGTTTTGAGGGACCTGGATCTCATCCATACCTTTGATTGGGGATGTGCCACCCTTGCCTATCTCTACTGGAGCATGGATGAGTTTGTTCTCGAAGCTCGGAGATTATATGGCTTCTGGCATGCCACATATGTATGTTTTAATTTCTCACCTTCTCTCTTTTCCTTTTCTTTTATTCTTCTATTTTATGTTCTTTACCTTGACGTTTTTTTTTTATAGTTTTGGGGGCTTGAGATGGGCTTGATTAGAGAGATGATGCCTGCTGAGCTGAGAGTTTTTCCTACACTAAGCCGATGGGGCTTTATCCATTCTAAGAGGTGCGAGATAGCTCGAGTCCATCTTCACCACACCTACCTTAATAGGCTTTCATGGGATGAGGTAAACCTATAAAAAAATAAAATTGTTTAGAGTTTTATTGATATATGCAGAATTTAACTTACCTCAATTATTTTTCTCCTTTATCACATCATGAGGTTACTATAGAGACCTGTTGAGGGCTGGTCAGTAACTATAGTCCAATCTAGACCAAGGGCTAATAGGAGGATCCTACTTGTGGGGCCTTTTCAGAGGATGTACTATCTCGAAGAGCGCATCTGGGAGTGGTACTTAGGTCCTGATCAAAGATGAGTGCCTATGGCTCCTCCAGCCATGTACATGTTCTAGACGCATATGCCGGCGGACATCTATTTGGAACGAGCCCTGAGGGGGACATTTAGGGATCGCCTGATCGCTCGATGTCCTGGTAGTTATAGGGTCTTTGTCGGAGTTGAGCTATTACAGTAGATTACGATACCGGGTCTTATTTCTCAAGTACGCGTCGTGCACTTTATGACTATATCATCTACTTATTGTTTGATTTTTTGATGCATTTTTGTTCAGCTCCGTGCTAGGGGAGCCGGCCCTCAGATGAGATCTCCCCCTTTTGATGAGCAGTCAGCTCAGTAGGCCCGGATGAGTTCCTCGGCTGCTGATGCAGGTCCTAGTATCTCCCATACAGTTCATTGAAGAGTTCCTGGCGCTACAGCTTCTAGCTTGTGCTCATATATGATTGGTGGTGCCTTTCCATGTCTGCAAGATTCCATTGCTAGATATTGAGGCACTTCAGGTGATATATCCCAGGCATTCCTGACTCCAGAGCCCAGGCACTCTTCAGCCCCTGTCCCTCCTACTGCCACTCATGTAAGTATCACTGATGATTCATTTCTTTACTTACTTACTGTAGAAAAATGTTAGTGCTAACATAACCTGTACCTATAGATTTCTAGAGAGCAGAGTGAGCACTTATATAGATTGGTGGAGACCCACCGTGATCTTACCTTGCGAGTCTCAGAGGGGTGGAGACTATATTTTTATCACTAGTCTATATATATGCATGCTCACATGATGTTTACTTACCTGTTCCCTTCTCTATTTGGACAGGCTCACTGCATGGGTCAGGATGCTCAGATTCGGATGCTTTAGTAGCAGTTTGCCACTTTTTAAATGATGAGCGAGGGGGATGATGATGATGGAGTTTCCCCTACTGCTGACATCCCTTCGACCTCTGGCGTTCAGGGTGCTGAAGATGGTACTGAGGATGAGGATGATAATGAGGACACAGAGGATAAGGAGAATAGTGAGAGTAAGGAGACTGATGAGGAGACAGCATCTGAGGAGGATTAGGTTGTAGGCCTAGATTATTTTAGGCAGATAGATAGGTAGCTTTGTAGACATTTTCAAACATGGATTTTGTACAAAAATATTATTGGATTATATTTCAGTGCATTTTTCTCTCCAGTACTTATGTTTTTTCATTTTTTCTATCTTTAAGAGTAAGTACACAACTATTAATATCCAATTTCAGGTTGTATTCCATCAAGCCGGACCATTCTCTCCCTTTATAGTGATGAGGCACCGCCTTTCTGAATGAAAAGGCACCGCCTTTGGGATGATAAGGCTTTGCCTCTGTAATGAGGTGCAGAGGCGGCGCCTCAGCATCCCAACCTTCAAAATGTTTCAATTTTACCCCTCTTTAATAACCTATAAATACACCCTATATCACACATACACATAACACACGCCTCCAAACTTTAAAAAACTCTTAAGACTATGGCAGAGCACAATCTAAAATTGATCTGTCCTGTCTTGCAAAGTTTGGATGGAGAAGATAAGTAGAAACTAAACCCTTTCAATCTATCTGTCTTCCAATCTCTTCATCTTTACAAGATAAATTACCCTTTCTTGCACGCTGTTGCCCAAATTTGGGATTCTCAAAACCATGTCTTCAGGTTTAATAGCTTTGAAATTTGTCCCATGCCTGAAAAGTTTGGAGCAATTTTAGGTTACCCAGATGATTCCTCCAAATAGATTGCAGTTCCCACATTCGATCGACCAGAAGATAAAACTATTCAACAGCAAATGGCCTGCCTGTTCAATATCCCACCTCAATTCTCTCTTGTGCATATCTCAGGGAATGGAATAATCTTTGAATCTTTCTTGAAGGCTGCTATAGCTGTCAACAACAAAGAGGTGTACTGGCCACGTATGATAGCTTTATGCCTATGTGCCCAGTTCCTACTGATTTCTCCTTCAGTGACTGTGATTCCAAGATCATACATATTCTTGATTAAGTAGAGTCTAGGATGAATCTTATGCTTGTCATTCTTGCTAAAACACTAATTGGTCTGGACAACCTGTCTGAGACATATCGCTTTGCTGGGAGTCCTATATTATTAGAGGTAAAATTTTTTCTTTTTTTTCTTTTTTAGATTTGGCTTCAAGAGAAATTGAAACTCTTGGCACCCCCATAAAAACATTGAAAAGTACAAGGTAAAGCAGGTGCGGACTTGGCCATTACAAAAGCTCCCAGCTGATCTGAAGGAATGGTTGGCTAACTTTCTAGATGCTGGAGTATAATGGATGTGTCCCTAGTGGAACACCAAGCATGTAACTACCAGAATATATACGTATTATGTTCCTCTTGCTGGATTACATTTATGCTCTTTCTACTACCTAGCTTGTCTTTGCCGTCAATATGGAGAGAAGCAGTTGATTGTAGAGCCTACTCATAGTTTTCAACCTGGCCCTCTGACCCAGAACTTCGTGGAGAACCTGTCGGTGACCTGGCCATGGTATACCATTAGGTAAGGCATCTCATTAGATGGAGACATTACCACTAATGATCACTATAAGGCTTAGATTTAGTTGCAATGTAGCCGAAATTCCAGAATTTTAGAATTGGTTGCATTCACAGATAAGGTGGTGTAAAATTCAATAATCAAATCCATATATGTATCCTCATGCATTGAAACAAACTTTTTAAGACCACATTGTTGAAGCATTTTATCAATTTCATCAAACATACCCACATTGTTCAAGAGAGAGTTAGAGATATACTTACAACCTAAGATTTCTCTAACCATGAGTTT
>CATIWO010647475.1:0-13925 GCA_949673435.1 Macaranga tanarius
AAACACTCAAAAATATTAGCCTGCTTCAACTCCCTCAATAATAAAGAATGAATCAATTGATACTGAACCTCAAACTTAGGCATATCAAGAAAATATCCAAAACATGTAGATTGAAACAAACGCAACTGATTTTCATTCAAATTTTTTTCATCTGCACAATGACATCATAACTTAAGGAACAACCAACTTTAGCAACAAAATAATCATTCGGATTAATCAAAAGCTGCCAATCCTACCAAAAAAAAAAAATTAAAACCTTAAAAAAAAAAAGCAGAAGCAACCAATAATATTCAAATCATATTCAAAACCACAAAACATACATTCGTAGCAACCTTTTCTGAATCAGTTGGCTCCTCAATTTGAATTTTCAATTTTTTTACCGGTCTCTTATCCTCAACCGCCACTTTTTCAACCGAATCCTTTTTTTTTTTCCACCAGAAGAAATGGATTCAGAAGCTCGTTCCTTCTTTTTACCCTTCTTAGTACTCTGACACACTATTTTCTTAACCATTGCAACTCTAAATGATTTTCTCCTTCAAATTAGATGTAGATTCGACTAAAATCAAATACACAAAAAAATAATGTAGTAACTACTTAAATAGAACCCAAAAACCGTTCTATATTCCCAAATAATTAACTGCATAAAAGAATGTGGAAGAAGAACGTGGAGTAGAAAGTGGGACAGAAAGTCGAGTAGAACGTGAAGAAGAAAACGCGAAGAAGACAAAAACGAAGGAAAAAAACGCAGCCAAACAGCTAAAATAAAAAAGAGGCAAAAGTGAAAGGCAAATAAAAAAAGGGCAAGTTTGAAAATAAAAAGGACGCGCGCGTAATAAACAAAAAAGGGGAGGGTATTTGCTGTTAATGACTTTTAAAAGGGCACTACTTATGTAATTTTCTCAAAAAAAAAAAAAAACTGAATCAATTCAAAAATTGAACCGAGTCAAAATTTTTAAACATGTTAATTATTTTAGTCTTTTTATATTAAATTCTTATATATTATTTTTAAAAATTTTACAAATATATAAAAAAATAAAAAATAAATTTTAATTTTGTTAACTGAATTTTTGAAATACAAAACCAAATCGAACCAAACTTTAGTTTGATTCAGTTTGATGCTGAAAATTCAAAAATGATTAAAAATTAAATTAAACTATATTAAATTAGATCAATTAAATTTTGAATTCAGTCAACTTGGAATGCTTGCACACCTTAGTGTGGGGGAAACTTGCAACAAGTGATTTCCAATCGGCTGTCTTTTCCTTTTTCTTTATTGTAAAATTAAATCTAATAATCTGAATATAAAGAAAACTACTAGACAATGTGGAAAAAAATAAATATTCCTTAACTTTTTTATTCTTTATCATTATAAAGTACCACCATATATTATAAAATTTATTAATAATTTTTTATGTAATATATTGAGAGTTATTAAATAATTTAATTGTTACATTCATACTGATTAAATATTTATAATATTTTAGTGGAACAAAAATCTATTGAATAAAAAAAAAAGAACATAATTCTTAGGTATTAGTGATGAACTGTTTTATTAAAAAAATTCAATAGAATAAATTTTTGGTGCTGGAGAAAGATTGGAGTATATATTAACTCCGTTTAATTTCAAAATCATTCATCTTATATTTAGTATTGAATCATTAAAGTCTATAAATTTTAAGAAATGATTCAAATAGATATTTTTTTATTTAACCTCTATTTAACAGATGTTAAATTTTGATTTATGGGACTATAAAAGTATAGAAAGCTCTTCATTTTTTATTTTGATATAATTAAACCCTAAACATTCTTAAAATTTAATATGTTAATTTATTTTTTATTAATTAATTTTTTTATTTTTAACGAATTATTCAAATAATAAAATCATTCTTCAACAATTATTTTATTTATAAAAATTATTTATTTTGAAGCAAATATTATTTAAATTATTTTTACACTAAAATAATTCTCTAAAAATAAAAAATTTTACACTATACAATCATCTTTTAAGAATAAAAATATATATTTTAGAATAATTTTGAACAATAATTACTAAATAAAAATTTTTGTACTCTTAAATCAATTTGATCAATAGTTCTTACACTTTTTAAACTATTTGTAAGGTGTAAATTTATTTAGAAAAAAGTTATTTTAGAGCATATGTTATTTATTTTTATTTTTACATTATAATCAATTGTTAAGAATAAAAATATGAATTTTAGAATAATTTAGACCAATAATTTTTTAAGGATAATTTTTACAAATAAATTTTACATGTTAAAATTATTTTTAAGAAAACATGTAATATATGCTTTAAAATAAATAATTTTAAGTATATAATAATTTTCTAAAAATAACTTTACACTTCTAAAATAATTTTTTTTTAAAAAAAATTAATAAAAAAATAAATGAACATATTAAATTATAAGAATATTTAGAGTTTAATTGTATTAAAATAAAAGATTAAGGTTTTTTTGTACCTTTGATATTCCTCTAAATCATATTTTAACATCTATCAAGGAAACATAGGGCTGAGCATAGGTTCTGAAAAACCCGAACCATCCCAAAAAAACTGAACCAAAAAACTCTAAAACTAAAAATTTCCGTAAATCGTTTGACTTTCACTGAACTGAATTGTTCCAAAAAATTTTGTTGGGACAGGTTCAAAGATTTTAAATTATCCGAACTGAAATCCGTCCAAAACCGCTCCGAATTGTACCGAATTGAAGAACTTAAACTAGAACCAATACTTTAATAAAATTATATATATATACCGCTCCAAAAGATTTTTTTAATAATTATATTCAATTTATTAATATTGGACCTACTAATTTAACATGTAATCTAAAATAATAAATATTATTTTAATTATTTGAAATAAAAATTTTTACTCATCAATCAAATTATTTTAAATCACAAAAAATAAACATTAAATTAGTAACTAGCATTTCAAAATATTATAATATAATTTTTGTTGGAAAATTTATATTCATCATCAATAAAAAATTTGTAATATAATATACTTTGTTAATAACTATGGTGTTGTTATTATTATTCTATGATATGTATTATTTATATAAATTTTTCATAAAAAAATATGCAATAATTGTGTGTTCTAATAGAGTGTATTATAAATATTTTAATAAAATTTTTATAGTAAAAAATAGTGATAAATAAAAAATATTAAAAATCATTTAATTTTATAATAAAATTATAAAATGGTTTGTAATTTAATAGTTTGATTTGAATTATATCTTTATTTATTTATTTTTAATTCAAAGAACAATCGATATCCGAATCAAATTGAATCAAAAATTTTAATTTCCAAACTGAACAAAACCAAAAATTTAAAACAATTATGGAACTTTAATTTTTAAATCTGCAGTGTTTTCGAGCAATTCTGAAGAATTGCATTCTCCCAAAGCGAACTGGACCGTGCTCACCCCTAAGTAAACATTAAATAAGGGCATACTTAAACCATTTTATAACTAATGGTCACAACTATATAACTAGTGGTCACAAGCAATATGAGCATTACAGGCTTGATTTACTAGATTTACACAGCCTTCTACCATCAAGATCCTAATTTCAAGACATCAATTGAAACATCACATCACTTGAACCACAAACCTAACAACCAAATTCGCAGGCCTTGATACCCACTCCTTAACTATTACATTAACAGTATGCAAACCAACATAAATAAATACATTCCTACTGTGGGCGGAGAATTATTGGAAGGACACGGCATGTAGAAGGTCAAAACAGGCAAAAATACATTCCAAAAAACAAAGCTGTTATCTCATCAACAAATTAGCTGTCACGTTTCAGCAGAATGCCTCACCCGTTTCTTTACAGATCAAAGATCTTGATGTATGCCTCAGCTAAACATCCTAACTCAACAACAAACCAAAGATCTTGATGTGATAACCTCAACTGAACATCTCTGAAATGTGCACAGCCTTGAAAGCGGTATCTTAGACTGGCAAAGTTTATCTGCTTCATAAACTTCGAGCAACTTTTTCATATAAATCACGAGGCCAATTCCTACTCATGTTGTTTGCAAGAAACTGTGCAATCTGCAAAAGTTGAAAGAGACCTCAATAAGCAAGAATCGTGCACACTAGAAACCAGGTGCAACAATAAAATTGCACCGGCCAAAACTTTCAACCAGTCACCAAGCCAAATCCTTAAAAGACTTACTATTCCACTGTTATTGCACCAGAAATAATTAACTGAACAGTGCAATTGAATAAGTAGAATTATTGATCATAAATAAATCAAGGCAAAAACATGATTTTGTTAATTTCATGTGAACCTTTTACATAAAAAAAATTCAGTTGAGCGGGCATGCAATACATGAATGAAGATGAATGAAGAAATAATGGACGTAACAGCTTCTTGTTGAAAGGCAATCTTGCATAAGTTTGTACCTTTGCATATGAATGGGTATGCATCTGTTATTTGACGATGAAATGAAAAACTAAAGGAAGTTTAAAGCACAACAGCTGTCACATTATGAGCAAATATGGCTAGGCTATAAGCAACCTTTCCAAAGAAGCAAGAATTATCTAACAGAAACATGAAACAAAATTGCAATATCTCAACATACCTTTGCCCTCATGGCACGAAGTGATCCATCAGAATCTGTCACATTGTCAAGACATGTAAGGGCAGCCTTAAGAAGGTCTGGTACACAAATTTGAACATGAGGGGACAAATTCTGAGATATATCTACAGTAGCATCTGGTACTCTTGGATCAAATGGAAGGAACGGGAGTTTAGCAACCTCCCTTAAAGCATCAAGATAATGGCCCAATCTTGCCAACTTATGAACTGATAAAATCGCCTCAAGTTGTCTCAATACAGTTTCTTGCTCTAAAACGTGCTCTCTCTCTTGAAAACTGGACAACAGCCAAGTGCTCTCTAAGGTCAGAAAAATTTAGACATTCTTTGTAACAAAATTATGATGTTTAATAAATTATTGAAGCTGTAAACAAAATAAATTAATTATAAATTTTGAAGATTAATTATCAATAAAATGTGTCTACAAAATTCGTAAACTGCAAATGCTAATACTCTTGTAAAATTACAGCAACAGTGAATTAATTAATCTCAAGGGAAAATCCCAAATTTGAGTTGGCTAACATATTGTCAGAAGCCATCAATGCTGAGATAATTCAACAATAATAATGCATCATTTAAATAATAAACATTCAGATTTTGTGGGAGCTGAGTTAAAACAAGGGTCAAAGAAGAATTTATCAGAAAGTTTAAAAAAATAAATAAAAATTAGGAATCTCATAAAAGGATGTTTCAAAAAAAAAAAAAAATAACAATTAGGAATCTCATAAAAGGATATATGCTCACTAAGAAGGCACAAACTAGCAACATTTCTGCAAATATGGAAGTTGTTTTTGCATTTGGCACAAATTTCTGCACAGATCGCCAACATTGATAACCACATACCCAAAATGTCACAGAAAGAATGACAAACCCCAAAGTGTAGATGTGCTAAACCAAATGGCACTTTTTTTTTTTTTTTTGGTATTTTCCCCTAAAAAATAACATAAGCTTTCCAATATCTATCAAGACAGAACATATAGAAATTAGATCTATCAATAAAAGACCTACCTTACATCAGGATAATACTTGTATGTCTCCAAAATCTCATTCCCCGAATGGATAAGTCCAGCAGTGCGGCTATCACCATCCAGTCTACCACGTGACAGGGCACAGATTGCTTCAGACAAGCACTTGTTGATAGTATCCAAAGCCATAGAGAATGCTCCAACCCTCTTCTGAATTTCTATGGACTGGTTTTTTGATGCCAAATAAAGCAAACAACAAAGAGAAAACAGAATGTACCACAAAATCACTACAACAGAGAATTAAATACAAAAATAGAACACATCAGAAGAAGAAAATCATCTTAATTTCCAGAAAAAGAAATGGAACTCTTTGATAGAATACATGCACACGTGCACACGCACGCACACAGAAATAAACAAAACAAAGTTAAAAAAATACTGATGTAGGAGTCCCAAATTTTTGTCAACATTAAGCAATGAACCCACTCTCAAACAATCATATTTTCTTTTGGTGTGTGAAAATTATATTATCCATTGACCATGAGGAGACTTTGAAAAGAAAATAGTCAACATAGCCAAGAAAATACTGTTATATTTTCCCTACCAATAGAGAACAAGTATGATGGAACAGAGAAGTGTATTTAAGTACTAAGATATGAAAGGCTCCTATCAGACCAAAAATTCCCAAATTAGTCAAAGGCAAGGAAAGAAAATTTACCTTGTCATAGAGTCCAACTTCCTGACACTGCCAAGCAGCTTCAAGAAGAAATTGGCGTCTTGCTTTAGGATCATTCAAAAATCGCACCAGTTCACCTTCTTCTCCTGCACCTCGTGAACCAAGTAAAAGATAAATACCACCATCCCGTAACAACAACTCAGTAAGAAGTTGCTTCAGCATCAAACTTCTTTGTCTCTGCTGATCCACATTGCCTCTCCCAGTCCAAGATGCCTCACCACCACCTAATGCAGCAGCAGCTTCTGCATAATATTCCAATGCCACGAGAAGATTTCCACGGCGTAAATACGAAGAACCATACTGCCTAATTATACTAGAGACTTCTGCATAAGCATCCATGACACCAAGTTTTTGTCCAGCTCCTGCTTCTTCAGAAAGAACCCCATGATCTGCTAGCACAATTGCCATGTGGACAGCGTCAATATCATATCCTTCATCTGCAACTTCCTTGGACAAGTGCCAGACAGCTTTTAGCAACTGGATGCTCAAAAGCAACACATAAGGGTAAACCAGAGGGTCCTTCCCGTTTTTGGTATAGTATGATGGCTCAAATTTATTTAGATAAGCCTGCAAATCTTCCAACCTGTAAGGCACTGAACCTTCATTTAGGACAATGTCTGAGGTTCCAACATGGGAGTCCCGTACAGCTGATAACTTGAACCACAAAAAGTCCTCTATAGTATTGAAAAGTGTAGGCAGATCTCTCAGAAGTCGGTCAATTTGCCTCCTAGAACCAGATACTATAGCATATAGTAATAACTTTTTCTTATCATATGCAGCTCGACCCACCTTATCAACCATTCTTAACATCTTGTCACATTCTTCAGAAGCAGCAGCAGCAATTTCTGGAGGCACCATTCCTCCAGTATTTATCCACTCTGTAAGCTGTCAAAAGAAAACTATCAGCTGGCAGATATAAAATCTTTGTGTGAGCTAAGCAGAGAACAATAATTACCAGAGGAGCAAATTGCTGTGAAGCACGGGATGACAGAGCAATTTTTCTTGCTTCATCGTAATACCCAGTTCTCAAGCAAAAATAAATCTGGCAAGTGAAAAAATAGGATTGAATATGAAATGTTGTTATTTCTCAAAAAAAAAAAAAAAAGCACATGATTAATTAACATGATACATATGAAGTAAGCTTGTTATTTTCCATAACAGAAAAATAAACACATCCAAACAATAGTGATAAACCACGATCCATTGTGTTTTGAAAATAATGTACTTAGGCATGTAACTTCAAAAGCAATTAGAGATTTTAAAAAATTCTGAAAAATAGGTCAGAATGCTCCGTAGGTAAGGACCAAAGAAGACTTATTAAAGCAAGTGATGCATATATACAACCAAGAACCTTACTCAACAACTCCCTCAATACCTCAAATGATGCACTATGGATATTATTCTTAAAGACTAGTTTCTCAAAAGTCCCAAAAAGATAACATCAGCATATGCAACAGAAATCATGTTGAATTAACAAAGAAAAAAAAAAGGCTTAAGAACCTTGTTAATAAGCAAAATCAAATGACAGATGATGTGTTTTCTATCTGACACTAATACAAACCACAACGCCCTCCTTCCTCATAAATCTTCGATGTATTCTGAATATAAAATCACTTTTATGAATCAATTGAAGAAATTATAAATGTCCATATATGCAAATCTCAAAAGTTGAAAGATAAGAGCAGCATCTGCAACTCAAAATCTAGTTATAATTCACAAACAAAAAAGCTAAACATAAAACTTCTATCACACACACACACATATATTTATATGAATACATCCAAGACCTGCTTCCAAGTGGTATCAACTGGAGGCTGTCTCCGTGTATCTCCTGCATCGAAATCTAAAACTCCATAATCCCTTAAGCGAATCTGAACAGAATGAAAAGTAGAAACTCAAAACCTGAGAATAATGAAACAAGTCACAGTTTGCAAGGTTAACAGATGGCAATAGTCAGACAACAAACCCGAAGAAAAGCACGAACTCTTTGTAAATTTCCAACAGCTCCACCAAGGGCAGCCTAGGAACAGTAAACAAAAATGATATCAAGGTTTATCAATAATGGAACAAACAGTCAATATAAGACCTTGTGAAAAAAAAAGTGGCAACAGCAATTGAACAAAAATAGTACATAGATATGATATTCATATTCAGAAATTAAAAAAAAAAAAAAAATTACAGGAAAGCAAATCTATTTGAAGAATACTATACCTGTGCTGGATGACTTTGTATTGTATCCATAATATACTTTTCATGTCCCCATTCTAAATGGTGCCTTGCTCCAATCACTAATGACATCTTTCTCGAAAGATTCTGTTGAACGGTTGAATTTTCACCCATCAATGTCTGCAAATGTAACATTATTCAACTCAGCGATATCAATATTTATTCATATAACACACAGCAGCATAACAAATGTGATTCAAACTCTTTTAATTACGCTCTATTTGAGAACAGACTAAGAAAGATATTGTGTACCTGAACAAGATGCCATATCTTCTGCATGGTAATTGATTTTCCACCAGAAGTGTCATGACCCAAACTATCATAAGCATTCTTGAAGGCTGTTGCAGGCTATAAAAGTAACAGACTTCAGTAAGGCATAAAATAAGAATAAGTGAGTAGCCTTTCAACGAGTTGAAGCACAATGGTTTTTGCTTAGGAATGTGAGGTTCACATCACAGCTTAAAGAAACAACTTATTGACTGTCAGGGCATAAGTCATAGTTTAAAGTTTGTGAAGTACGGCTTCTGCTCTGTAATACTTTTGATCTAAAAGTATTTTGCCTCAAAAATAACTTAGTCCAGTATTGGATGTGTGTTTGTTAGCTAAGTGCTTGTAAACTGCTACCTTCACTAACTTATCTATGAAGTACTTCATTAATAATTAATGGCTGTCAAAAACCGAGTGATACAGGTATGTAATAATTAATCTGAAGCAGACTTTAAAGGAGGGAACCAGCCTTTAGTGCTTTGTGCACTTGTTAGACGTGAATTATGCCCTTCTGTCGTAAGAAGTGTGGCAAAATGACACAATTAAAAAATGTTAAAAATAATTGGGAAATCACACTTACCTTAAATTGTAAACCATGCTCTCTTGCATTGTTCAGATTCTTTACAACTTCAGCATAGGCTGAAGCTTTTTTCTCCAAGATAGGCATGTTAGTGAAGGGTGCAAGCTCCATGCTAGTTGGGCCAGAAGAAACCTGAGGACTGGATGCAACAGATGCTATTTGACCTGAACGAGCACCTCCAGTACTTGTTTCAACAGCATTAGTTCTAGGTAACATTGAAATCCGGCTCAAGCTCTGAAGAAAGTCACGTTTTTCATTTTGCCAATCTTCCTACAATATTTCACAAAAGAAAAAGGCCTTAATTTTCATTTATTTATTTATTTTATTATTATTCTTATCATCTTTTTGCATCAACATGGATATGAATCATCTTTTTGCAAAATATCATAAACAATTTTTCATGCTTGACAGAAATGTGTATGTAAATGTGTAATATAAGTGCATAAGCAATTGTACATGCATGCATATGCATTGCTTGTCAACGCACACACTAGAGGACACGTTGTCCTCTTACTCAAAAAAGAAAAAATATACTAAACATAATTCATTAGCAAGAATAATTGAACTCACGACATCACAGCATTTATTATAATGTTATTTCACATGGTATACAAGGAATTAACAACAGAATATTTGGTAATTTGAAAACAGGAATCCATGTACTTGTTGTATTTGTCTAACCTCCAAAACTTTCAACATGTAATCATTAAAGCTTCTGAGGTTATCCTTCTGAGCTTCCTGTATTGCTGAAACCATTGCCATCTCATGAACCTGCAACCAAAAGATGCACAAAATGCAATTTTCAGACTTACAATAATCACTTTTAAGAAAAAAAATAAATGATCCATCATAGTAAGATGAGTAAAATAAAAAAGATTATCTTACTCATAAGAGATCAACTATTTAAAAAAAAGTCACAGTTTAACAATCAAATAACAAAATCAAGCACAAAATATAGAAGCAGCACTTGAATAGCACAAGCAATTATATATGTATTACTAAACAGCAATTTAAGAAAGATGGTAGACTACCTGCTGCAAGTATTCTTCAACACTCGTAGCCTCAGCAGGGAAGACATCCTCAAATATTGTCTTCAAAGAGAAATGCAGAGGAAAAAAGTGAGCAATAAGGCAAGATATAATACACAAATTTAAAAGCTCAAAACACAAATGCTTGCACAGAAGCATCAAAAGGAAAAAAAAAAAAGGTAAGAACTAGGAATTTGAGCATAATAATGATTAATAATAACAAACTACCCTATTTTTGACGTAGTTTACAATCCTGCATCTAATACATTACACACACAAGACACATAAGCTAGAAAGATGCAAAAGAAGTTGTACCTTCAATTCAAAAGACTTGAGATCTCGAGCTAGCTGCTCAGCATTTATTCCTTCACGTGCAAGAAGCCTGTGAGAATTGAACCTCAAAATTAAAATTAGGGAAACAAAACAAATAATTTTGAACATTCAAAATTGCTACTGAATTAAACCTCAAAATTAACATAACAACATTCCAAATTTTAAAAAATAATAATAATTTGGCCAAAAAGAAATCAGTTAGGTACCTAGTAGCAGCAATAGATTGAGAAGGGGCCTCAGTTCTCAAGGTTTTAGCCTTAAGCTTCTTGGACAATGCTTCTAACTGATCTAAGTTCCTCTGAAACATTGCACATAAAATTAAACAATTACTATGCTGAAGTAACAGCCAAATGCACGCACCGAATCAAACATAAATTATATATATAAAAAAAAGAGCGAGGACCTGAAGAGGAGGAAACTGAGCAGAAGGAGCAGCGTGTTCGAGAAGCCTGGTGGAGGAGTGGAGAAGATCGGTCCAACCACTCATGTCCGATTCACTTGCACCCGCCATTGCTTCTTCTCCTCTGCCAGAATTCTTTACGATTTGTTAGGGTTTTAAGGGGTTTAGGAAACAAAGAAATGAAAACTAGCAGAGCGCTGAGCTGAGCTGAGCTGCTAAAGAAAAAACAACATGTCGATGCCGCGATTTGGGTTTCAAAATGGCACCCACAAATTTTGATCGGATAAAAATTTTAAATTTGGCTAATTAACTTTGACGCCATGTACATATTGGTGCAAACTAAATCTTTTTAGCCACATTGATCCTTAAGTTTTTACCTTTTTAATAATTAAACATAAGGGAAAGGTCCAAACATGACTTTAACTTTTTCCAGATCCTCATATTGATACTTAATGTTTTTCGAGAACCGTTTATACCACTAATGCCACTAAATTCTATACATTTAAACATAATCATTGACTCCATTAATTTTTCCATTATATAATTAGATTATAGGTGGGCCCACTTAAATAAAATAAAAAAAAAGATAAGAAAAAGGGAATGCTAACAAATACATGAAAAAAAAACTCATCATCATTCTCTTCTTCTTCTTCTTCTTCTTCTCGTTACAATCAACATCAACTTCTCCCTAAAATCATCCAATAAAAACAATTAACTTTATAATCAAATAACTCGTAGTTTTACTAGATAAATTTTTACCAACTTTCAACTCTCCAAAATTTAACATAAAATACTACTCCAATTTATTCATCAATTTCTCAAACTTAAAATTAATTTTCTCTTTTTTATTGTATTCCCTCCTCACCAACAAACTCCATAATTTCAATTGCAATGGAAACTATACTAAGCACAAATATTAAATAACAATATTTTCCCTTTTTTCTTGTTACCATTTCTTTTCATTCAAGCCTTACTAATTCTCTTAAATTTTTTATTGGATCCTTAATTCAACATTGAGATTATATATGAATGTTATGCATTGCAAACTATCATATAAGATGAGCCTGCTTAAAAGTAATAATTTGGATTTTGGATAATTTTGGGCCTTAATATATATAAAGGGTGTGGGCCTTTAATGTGTAGAGACTAATGAATAATCTCTATTTAATTATGGGCTAAAATGGGAATACCAAAAAGATAACTGGATAGTTATCTTTATATAGGTGGTTATGGTCTCTAGGTCATAAGTATCATTCTTTTGCTTCTTTTCTAAACCCCATTATTAGAGAAAAAACGGAGAGAAAATCTAAAGGCGTTCTCTTAGAAAATGTATAGACCTATAAGGCAAGTCGCACCTCTCTAAAAGGATTAATCTATGGATTCATGTATGCTTCTGCTATCATATCATGGTTTCTATTGAATTAACATGAGAATTGATTCTAGGGTTTTAATCAATTTGAGGATTTTTCTAATAAGTGGTATCAGAGCCCCTCATATTGAATTTTTAGGAAATTTTCTATTTTATTTGATGCTGTTAATGGATTTCGGTTTCATATATGTTTAAGTTATTAATAGATTCAGATAGGTACTATTTACCTTTTGACGTTGGTTCCACTACCAAATTTTTTGTTGTGTACTGTATGTTATTAACTTAAAAAAGGACATGTTTTATTGTTTGGTTAAACATTTGTGTGTTTATATTATTCGACTAATATGTTCAGATACATATATGCTACGACATGTTTTGCATTGTTAATGGCTACAGTATAAAAAAAAAAGGTATTTTTTTTTGAAACCTATACAAATGTACATATATTCATGTAGGTAAAAGCTCTTGAATTTTAAACTTTTGAACACAATTTTTTTTAAAATTTTTTCATCCTTTTATCATGTTGCCTATATACATATGTATGATGGGTAGACCTTGTTCATAATGGATATTCAACTTTCGCTTTTATTTTTCTTAGGATTACAAGAATACATGCATATGTGTATATGACTAAGTGATTTATTTGATATAAAGGAAAAATTGCATAATGCAGTTAAGGAATTTTTTGATACAAATTTAAATTAAAAATCTTGGTATAGTTTTATATATGTTTTAAGATAAATTAGTTGAAACAACATTTCTCCAAAATGAGCTCTCTTATGGAAGCTAAATTATTTTGGAATATAGACAATTGTGTACATGTAATTTGTGTGAGTATTAATTAGCCGAAAGGAAGATCGGTATTTAACAGAATTGCATGTGCATCTGTGGTAATAAATATATGACGATTATTCAGTTTTACATATGAATAATAAAGAAGATTTGTTATTCGATATGTTGCTTATTGTTAGTGTTTGATTACTACACCAAGAAACCACTTACAATTTAATATTAGGAATAAGGTTCGATTTGACCCTTAAACTTTTTAGAAAGGTTCAAATTGGCCCTTTTTAACCTTTTTCGATAATTTACCCTCTTAACTTTTCGATAAAGGTCAAATTGACCCTAAAAATTTTATTTACACCCCTATTATCTAAGATGTACACAAATATCATAATAAAAATTACAAATAACTCCCTGATACTTTAGCTAGTAAACAAATTATTCCATACTTTCATAAAAATATTTAGTAAAAAATAAAAAATTTATTTGTTAAAATTATATTTAAACCCTTAATTTATTTATGGTATATTATATTATTAGACAAATTTATTTAGTCACCAATAACTTCTAATAATTTTTTAATATATTAAAATTTATTTCATTTATTATATTATT